>PVJH01008972.1:39352-82005 GCA_004026705.1 Nesogale talazaci
TTTTTTTTTTATATATTACTACCGATGTGGCCAGATGAAGGTGAGATAAAACTAAAAAGTGGGAGACTAAGAGAATATGAAGAAAACTCACCACCTACAAAGCTCATTAATTTGTTCATTCTTTTCATTTCTAGGAATGTTTCAGAAAGTTAATCTTCTCTTAGTGATTTTTAAATGATTTTTTGGTTTTAATTATAATAAACTTACTCTTCTAATCAAAATAAGCCTTTCTTGCCACTCAAGTTTTCATTTTATTTTATTTTTTGTTTCTTGTTTTTGTTTTTTTGGGGGGCATCACTGCCATTTGGTGATCATGGGAGCTACCCAGTGCTGCCCCTGAGAGCCACAGCTGGATTTGAACCACCAAGCCCGTGGGCCCGCACTCAACCACTTACGCCATCAGGGCTCAGCCTCAAGTTTTCATTTTAATTGTCATCAGAAATCACTTGTAGAATAGCCTGCCCTGAAACAGAATGAAGTACTTCTTGAGATATTAAAGAGAAAATTCCTTCTTTTTTTTTTTTTGCAGTGAATATTCTGATTGGAATATGAAATATATTAGGAATGGAAGAGTGTTATAAATAGAACATTGCTATGGTTCATATTTATAATATGCACACAGCTTTTTTCCCCACTAGCTTTATTGCTTATAGGTTTTTAAGTTATATTGACTTGAAAGCAATGATTTCTAAACGCAATTATAATTTTATTTTCATTAAAAGTAGCATCAGTTAACCCTCAGCCACCTCTATTCTGCCTCATTGAATCCTTGAGGGTCCTCTTTTATTCATCCCTTACGCCCCCCCCCCATTCTTTTACTCTATTTACAAACAAGCCAAGGAATAACAGGATTCAGTAAAAGCAACACGAAAGTAGATGTTGCTATGTCAAGATGGACTACAGAATGGGTTGCAAAACCTGATTGTTTTCCTTTAGTTATTATCTTAGATGTGATAAAGTTGAGTTTTGGTGAAATGCTGTTTATAAACCTGGGCTTCCACACTCCCCATTTTTTAAAAAGAAGGATACTCACAAGGGTGTGCTTGTTTCCATTCGGAGGTGCCCCGTGGCTACTGTTCCCCTTCTCTCAGTCAGATCTCTCCATATTGTGCCTGCTCCGCCGGGAGACCATGTGGCTTACCTAGTGGGTGGCTCCAAGGGGAATGGATGAAGGATCAATAGACTCTGAAACCCAGAGAGGCAGTTCAACTCTGTCCTATAGGGTGAGTTGAAGTTGGCTAGGCAGCCATGAGATATTTAGTCCAGTGGATTTTCATCCTTGAGGTCCAGTAGTACAGTGTCGAACTGCTCCGTGAAGTTCCCCCAGACAGTCTCACCTTTCTCTTGTAGAGCAGTCAATGTGTTTGAACTTTTGGGTTAGCAGGTCTCTGTGTAATCCACGCTGCCTGCAAGGTTCTTAGGGACCTTAGGGGCAAGGAATGTGGATGTGTGTGTGAAGATCTCCCTCCTGTGTTAATTTGAATTTTGTTCCTTTCCTGAAAGAGAAGAAAGATAAGGATGAAGTCAAAGTCTTCGAAGAACCCTCGGGATACAGTGGTGAAGCACCCCGTTGCTAACCAAAAGTTGATGGTTGGAATCCATCAACTGCTTTACTGAAGAAAGATGTGGCAATCTGCTTCTATAAGGATTCCAGTTTTGGAAATTTTATGAAAAATTTCTACTTGTCTTTAGGGTTGCTTGCAATGAACTGACTTGATGGCAATGGCTTTGGTTTGGTCTGGGAATTCTTGGTGGAGAATGTGACAATTGATAGAAAGGGTGGTGTTATGACACCCATATTCCTTTTGCATAGCCTGCACAGCCTGGCGTGGAAGCACCTACTCAATAGGCTGACACCAGAGCTCTTCTTCCCTCTTGGGCATGTACTGGGGCTGCAGAAAGGCTGTGGAAAACTTCCACTATCTTTTAGTTCCATTTGCCCGTGAACTTTTTGAAGCCCATTTGTACAAACAGAAAGCCCATTCGTTTAAAACAGAAGCAGCCAGGCGGAATAGGGTCTATACAGTTGATTGCCATTATTTGCAGAGTCTGTGTTTTTGAGTTTGCTATTTGCTGAACCGTATTCAGAAACTAGAATCCAGATTGTGGGTGCGAATATGGCCATGTGTGGATGTAGGCAGAGTGGCATGAAACTCGAGCCATCCAACATGCATGTATGCAGCAGAGCCTGGAGAAGGAGAGGCTCCGTGTGGGACTGTGCATTTGTTTACTTGTGCTCCCTGTGGAAATGTTCTTTAAAATGCCGCCCAACATGACCCGGAGCCAGTGTTCCTTAGGGCGAGGCAGCAGGACTGTCCCTCTTGAGATAAGAGAAACACACGCTTGAGTCCCGATGCTGCTGGTCATGAATTCACTGTGCACCAAAATCAACAGTCCATGTGAAAGATGGTGTGTGGAAACAGAAATACACATACAACCCAGTGTTATATTGGTGGTGGATGAAAATGTGACCAGAGGTTGGTTGACCCTCAAGCCCGTGCTTCTCTCGGTGCAGGCCTTCTGTGGTCACTGAGTCAGTGTGCACAAAGGCTTTTTAGAACACAGCGACCACAAGAATGAGAATCTACTAGAGTTTGCATTCCTGCTGATTGCATTCTGCCATGTCAGTTGTGAGTTTACTGACATTCTTGTTTTTTCCAGAGGTCTTTGCTAGTCTTTATGGGCAGACAATTGCTGTGCTTACTTTGATTCTTTTCTTTTAATCATTTTATTGGTGATTCATACAACTCATCATAATCCACACATCATCCATTGTATGTCAAGTACATTTGTACATTTGTTGCCCTCATCATTCTCAAAGCATTTGCTTTCTACTTAAGTTTTTGGTATCAGCTCCTCATTTCCCCCCTCCCTTCCCCCTTTCTCCTGAGCCCCATGATAGTTTACAAATTATTATTATTTTGTCATACATTACACTGTCGGATGTCTCCCTTCACTCACTTCCCTGTTGTCTGTACCCCATGGAGGAGGTTATATGTAGCTACTTATAATCTGTTCCCCTTTTCTATCCCACCTTCCCATAACCCTCCCGGTATTGCCACTCTCACCACTGATTCTGAAGGGATCATCTGTCCTGGATTCCCTGTGCTTCCAGTTCTTATCTGTACCAGTGTACATCCTCTGGTCTAGCCGGACTTGTAAGGTAGAATTGGGGTCATGATAGGGAGGATGGGGAGGAGGAAGCATTTAAGAACTAGAGGACAGTTGTATGTTTCTATCATTGCTATACTGCACTCTGACTGGCTCATCTCCTTCCTGCAACCCTAAGGGTATGTCCCATACCTACAGACGAACTTTGGGTCCCCAATCTGTACTCCCTCTCATTTACAATTATTTAATTTTTAGTTCTGTGATGCCTGATAACTGATCCCTTCAATACTGCATGGTCACACAGGCTGGTATGTCTCTTCCATATGGGCTTTGTTGCTTCTGAACTAGATGGCTGCTGGTTTACATTAAAGCCTTTAAGACCCCCAGACACTATATCTTTTGATAGTTGAGCACCATCAGCTTTCTTCACAACTTCTTATGCACACATTTATCTTCAGCAATCATGTCAGGAAGGTGAGCATCATGGAATGCTAATTTAATAAAACAGAAGTATTCTTACATTGAGGAAGTACTCGAGTGGAGGTCCAATGTCAATCTGCTGCCTTAATACTAACCGTATAAATATATGCATGTAGATCTATTTCCCCATCAGTATATATCAATATATTTACCTGTGTACCTGCCTATATTTAGACCTCTATAAATGCCCCTTTCCTCCTATTTCTTCCCTCTATCCATTTCCTTTTACTTGCCTCTTGTCGCACTATCATGCTCAGCCTTCATTGAGTTTCAGTAATTTCCCTTGTTTACATTACTCTTGATCAGTTTGTACCAGGCCTCCCATAACATTCTTGCCACTGATTTTGGATCACTTGTTCCCTTGTCACTGAGTTGGTCAATACCACCTCCTTTCCCCTACCTCTCCCTCTTCCATGTGCCCTGAAATCATTGGTCCCGTTGTTTTCTCCTGCAGACTGTTCATTCAGCCTATGTTATTTAGACAGACCTGCAGAGATACTTTGCTTTTTAAGGGAGGGAAGAGATAATGTAGCTGCTGTCATTTTAAATGCTGCTGCATAGTCCTTCCCACTAGCCTGTGACCAATGGTATCAAGGATAACCTTTAGAGCTTGTCCAGTGGACAGAGTGGGACTGGGAGCTCTGAGAAGTGGGGGCCATTCCAGAACCCAAGGCCCTTGCTGAGCCCTGCTGTATAGAGAGGCTGCTCTATGATTGGTTCCTCGTGCTATCCTGAAAGGATGGGATGGATGGTCATTACATGGAACCACGAGAGTGCACAGCTCTGTGATAGGTGTGAGAGGTTACAAATGAGACAGATCGGGTCTTGCATCCTCAAGGACTTTGACACAGGAGAGAGGCAAAGAGAAGTGTGCCAGTATTTAAATAACCACTGTGGGCTTGGTGTCAAAGTGTTCTACAAAAGCTAGAAGTATGTAAGGAAAATAAGTTTACTTCTCTTATTCTCCTGTTAGAGAAGAAACCCTTTTTGTCAGTTTGGTATGTTGCTTGTCTATATACATATATTTGAGGTAGGTGAGTGGGTGAGGTGGGATTGGTTCCTCAGAAGTTTGTGGAAAAAAGTTTCATTATGGTTTCATTCTATTTTTTCAAGTGAACTTTTTGAAGCCCTCTCGTGTGTGAGTACATATGTAACAATATGTTCACAGAGGCAGACATTTGCATACATAGTCGACAGTGGGACAGTGTGGTATGTTATTCTCCCTATGATGATTTTTGTCACTCAGGATATAGTCAACATTATTTGGTGTCATGACTATAGATTGACTTATTGCTTGTGATAATTACATGGTTGGTAGTTCCAAGTATGTATGTATCACAATTCATTAACTGTTATTATGTTGTTGAGTAAATAGTTCTTACCATTAAATGATGCCATAGTGAATGGCTTTATCTTCATGCTTATGCCATTTTTTCTGCTGTACTGAATTCTGAACAATATTTAAAAATTATTTTTCATTTTAAAACTGCTATCGTGTTATCCACTCACCACAAAGGAAGCCATCTATTCAGCTATAAGGATATACACACAAAAATAGATTTTGCCTATTTAGAAATATATTGAGTTTCCACTAAATGCCAGCTAACGACAATTTTAAATTAGGATTCAGTGTCAGACTGTTATGTAAATATTACTAACTAAAGCGGATGGTCTGTCATGCCGTTACTGTGTCCAAAGTTGGAAATCAAAATTATAAACACAAGAATTTTATTTAGTTTTATTTAAGATTCATAGGACAACCAAGTTGCTAGCCTACTTGATAGTGATAATTTCTGCGAGGAAAGAATCTTTTGACCTAGTTACTATGACAATCCAAAAATGGTGCTTTGATTATTACACTTCCTATTATGAAAAGGAAGACAGTAAGGGAGCATTGACATTCTGATGAGCAGGAGTATACCATTAAAGAGCACTGCACAAATATTGAGGCAAAGACATTGCTAAGTCTCTGCATACTGTGCGGTTTCCCAGCAATCACAAATCCCAGCTTTTCATGCTTAACTGCAACCCCGCCGGTTTTTAATCCCATTGTAAAAGGTATATACGAGGAGACTTCAAAAAGTTCATGGATAAATTTGATGATCCTGTAATTGCATCTCCCCATGAGCTTTTTGAAGTCCCCTTGCAGTATAGAAACTGATCATTTATATTTGGTAGGCACTGAAAATCTAACTAGATCCTCTCTGTGCATGGTTTTGGCTTGACAGTGGGTGGGTGTTAGTACAAGGTAACCAATCTGGCATTTTCCTTGGGGCAGTAACAAATGTCAGTGTTCCCTAGATGCAGCCTCATTTTTTCACTCTACATATTATATGTCTTGCTCTGGGATTTGGGAACCTTAGCAGTTGTCTCTATAAATGTTGACTAATTCTAAGTACAAATAATGTACTACATTGCTGTTTTAAACTTTTGAGTATTGCGCATCCCAAATTCTAAAGGATTCTTTTAAAGGACTTTATCAGATTTCTAGAGTTCTTTCCAATTAGAGGTGCCATCTCACCACATAGTGGTTTCATAAAATTGATTTAGATCTAGAAAACCTTTCTCAGAAAACTCAATGGATTTATAAATTGGTAAGATAATGGGGGCAACGGTGAGAGAAAGGGGCAGAGGAGTTTTATTGAGGAAGATAACAAAATAGCTTTAAATTTCTCTAAAACCACTTTTCCAACAACTGTAAATATTTGTTTTCAGCCTCCCTCAGCATCCATATCTTTGTTATCTGGTTGATATTTTCTTTTAAGATATTAGCACAAATTAGGTAAGTTCGGGTAAGAAGTAGTGAAGATAGAAATTTACATGTCAGAAAAGAACAAAAATGAGTGAAGAGACAGAGCATGTAAAACAAAGAGTGCTTCAGAAAAATGAAAAAGTCTTCAAAGCATGGCTAGTGTTATATTTGTTTTTTTTTCTCCTACATTACGCGACCCAGTAACAACAAATGTTTCTTCAGTGTGGCTGCTGGTGGGGTTTCTAGAAGGAAAAATGTACACATAAAGAATGCCAGCTAACTTTAAGAACTTCATTTACAGTATTCACTTCGAAGAGAGTTAGAATTAAAAGGTTGTAATTATCATGTGTTAAGCAGTTAAGGTTAAGCTAGTTCAGGTTTCTTTCTTTCTTTCTTTTTTTTACAAATGCGCTGCCATCGAGTCCCTTCTAATTTATAGTGGCCCTGTTGCACAGGATGAACCACTCCTGTGGCATTCCCAGACCAACTCTTTTTGTTTGTTTGTTTGTTTGTTGGTGGCATCACTGCCCTGGTGGGAGTAGGAAGTCCAGCCTTGCTCCTGGAAAGTGGCTGCTGGATTTGAACTGTCAACCCTGTGGGCTGCAGTCCCGCACACAACCACTATGCCACCAGGGCCCAGCCCTAGTTCAGGTTCCTTTGCAAACAGTTTTACCTTAAAATAAAAACGGCCAGTGAATCTGTATTAAATAGGTATTTCCAAAAAAAAAAAAAAGTAAAACTTGGGAAAAGCAGATTAAATTTATATTAATCTCACAGTGAGTCAATTCTGGCTCATATTAGTAGTGACTGTAAACAGGAAATCCAGGACAGATAAACCTCTTAGGACTAATAATGAGAGTAGAGATACCAGGAGGAGAAGGGGAAGGTAGGGTAGAAAGGGGGACATAATCGCAAGGGTCTGCATATAACCCCCTCCCCAGGGGACAGACAACAGAATAGAGGGTGAAGGGAAATGTCGGACAGTGTAAGACATGACAAAATAGAAATAAATGTTCAATTATCAAGGGTTTGTGAGGGAGAGGGGTGGGGAGGAAGGGTAAAAATGAGGAGCTGATAGCAAGGGTCCAAGCAGAAAGCAAAGGTTTTGAGAATGATGGTAACAACAAATGTACAAATGTGCTTGAAACAAGAGTTGTACGAGCCCCCAATAAAATGTTTTTAAAAAAATCCATGATGTTGCAAAAAATAAACAAATGAGAAGCAATAAATTGTCAGTATACCTTTGGGATGGTAATGCACTGGGTATTTGTTTCACTTTTAGTTTTCATATGAATGTCTTATTTCTATCACGGTTGATTAAAAAGAACAAACGCCAATTTTAGTACTGATGAGGTTAGACACGTAAGTCTTTTCAAAGGTTAGGAAGAGCAGGCTGAACCTCTGATGAAGAGTAGTCTCATGTTATTTGCAAAATATTTCGCAGTGACTTTTCCTGTTTGGCCTCCTGTTTCAGGTAGAGGACTCCTGTGGATGATGGAGGTCTTTGTCGATTTCCCAGAGTGTGTCTGCCAGCCCTCTCAGGGAACGTGATTCTTCTGCTTCGTGTGGACATGCTGGAAGAACGTCCACATCTCAGCCTGTGCCTCCCACCCACCCCTCGCCATGGTCTTCTCAGCAATGTTGCCTGTGCCCCGTACCGTGGCACCCAACACCACAGTGGTGGTCTATGAAAATGCCTACCTGAACGTTACGGCTCCCCCACCATGGCAGCATCCTAGCGTGGGCCCATTGCTTAGATACAGTCTGGAGTCCCTGGCTCCCACAGGCCCGAGCTCGTGGACAGCGAATAGCACCGCGGTGCCCTCACCACCAGCCATCTTGAAGGGCCTAAGCCTGCCTCTGCAGATCTTCTTTTCTGCTCTCATGATGTTTATTCTGGGGGTGTCTTTTCTGGGGAACTTGGTGGTTTGCCTCATGGTGTACCAAAAAGCTGCCATGCGATCTGCAATTAACATTCTCCTCGCCAGCCTGGCTTTTGCAGACATGCTGCTTGCAGTGCTGAACATGCCCTTTGCTCTGGTCACTATTCTCACCACCAGATGGATTTTCGGGAAGTTCTTCTGTCGGCTCTCTGCCATGTTTTTCTGGCTGTTTGTGATCGAGGGCGTTGCCATCCTGCTCATCATTAGCATCGATCGCTTCCTCATTATAGTGCAGAGGCAGGATAAGCTAAATCCCTACCGGGCTAAGGTTCTGATAGGTGTTTCTTGGGCAGCTTCCTTTTGTATAGCGTTCCCATTGGCTGTAGGCAACCCCGACCTCCAGACACCTCCCCGAGCCCCTCAGTGTGTATTTGGGTTTACAACGAGTCCTGGATACCAAGCTTATGTGATTTTGATTTCCCTCATTTCTTTCTTTATACCATTTCTGGTGATCCTGTATTCATTCATGGGCATACTTAACACCCTTCGGCACAACGCTCTGAGGATCCACAGCTATCCGGAGGGCATATGCCTCAGCCAGGCCCCCAAACTAGGTCTGATGAGTCTCCAGAGACCTTTCCAGATGAGCATTGACATGGGCTTTAAAACACGTGCCTTCACCACCATCTTGATCCTCTTCGCTGTCTTCATTGTCTGCTGGGCACCATTCACCACGTATAGCCTTGTGGCAACGTTTAACGAGCACTTTTACTCTCAGCACAACTTTTTGGAGATAAGCACCTGGTTGCTCTGGCTCTGCTACCTCAAGTCTGCCTTGAACCCCCTGATCTACTACTGGAGGATTAAGAAATTCCATGATGCCTGCTTGGACATGGTGCCCAAGTCCTTCAAGTTTTTGCCTCGTCTTCCTGGTCACACACGGAGACGCATACGCCCCAGCGCTGTCTACGTGTGTGAACACCGGACAGTGGTGTGACACTCTCAGCACCGTTGGACATTTTGGGTGACGGCTGTCATGTATCTGACTTTGAATTTGATTTCACATGGCTATCTCACATAGACTCTCCTGTTTCCCTAAGATTTGTAGGGGGTGTGTGCGTGGGTATGTGCAGTGTGAAAAGTGATGTCGATGAGTTCTAATTCTGTTACCTGGAGGGGTTGTCAGTTGTGTGGAGTTGATTCCTACTGCTGGCACCTTCCTGCATGGCAGAGGAGAACCACCCCAAAGGTTCCCAGTGGCCGTGACCTCTCTGAAGCAAAGCTCCAGGCCTGCCGTCCAAGGCTCCTCTGGATGGGTTTTGAACAGCAAGTCTCTGGGCTAGTGGCCCAGCATTTCACCGTCTGTGCTGCCCAAGGGTTCCGGTTGCAAAGAGTACACAATAAGAAAGTGACCACACATTTTACCTCCAGAGTTTAAGAGAGAGCCTGGCTTTAAGGTGGACAGGCATTTCTTTGCTTGATTTTACTTTTGAAGTGAGAATCAAGTTGACACTTTATTGAGCCTGAGATTGCGTTACATTGTAGGTGTTTTTATATGCTGCTAAAGTATGCTTAGTTGAGTTTATCAGTTTTTTTTTCTTTCTCCTGGAAGACACTGCTGCTTTTTTGCCATCACGTTGGAACTAAAACCCCATAATCTTGATAGGTTAGTATTTAGTTTTATTAAAGAAATTACTCGAGGGGGTTGGTGACATTTCAAAGGTCATTAATATTTACTTTGGTGCACTTTAAGAAACAATGTACAAAATAATTCAGTCATATTTTTGAGAATTGTTTTTATACATAATCTGTACTCTGAGAAGCCTGTGTGTTATCATTTCTAGGTTGGTAGTTCCTTTAAAAAATGTTTGTATCTGCACATACAACTTTAAAGGAGAGGACTTAGAACTGTAAGCATTTTTCTAAGCACAATAGTGACTCTTTAGAGCAATGGGGGAAAATTGAGAAGACAACTAACCTGCAAATCTGAAAGGCTGTAAGGAGTCGTTTCATTTAAGGGTGTTCATTGGGTATGGGGGTGGGGTGCGTGCGCTGCCATTTATCGGACACCTTACCATGTGCCAGGCACTGTGCATCATTTTATCTTCATAGCAACAGCATCCTGTGAGGTAGGTATTCCCCCCCCTCCTTTTTTTTCCAGATGAAGAAAGCAGACCTCTGGTTAAATCCTGCCCTAGTTCTGTGGTGGAGCTGGAACCCCCAAATCTGCCCGTCTTAGGACTGCTGTTATGCTGTGCCACATGGCCACTGCCTTGGGGGTTAGCTGTTTCATAATCAAGGGAGAACTCTGCATGCTCCCTCTATTTCTGTTGACTAAATAGATCTTTAAAAACATGTTGTTTTAACTGTCCAAGGAAATATGACAGCATTCCAGAAAGTCTGGAAAATAGAAAAGGAAAAATAAAATTTCTGTGGCACTAGCCTTTCAAAGTACAACTTTAAAATCATGGACCAATGAGGCTAAAAGAACATAGGGTGGCTTTTCTATTCGCCAAGAAAATGGCTGACATTGACCGAGACATTAAATACTATGTCTTGGCTTTGTGGGTTCCCTGCCTTTGACTGCCCGGCTGTGCTCTTTCTGAACGTGCGGGGTGAAACAGCATGGTCTCCATACTGAACCCAGAGCCAGGCTGAAGTTTGAGAATGTGCTTGGAGTGGTGTCTCTGACAGAGGGGAAGTTGGGCCGTGGTCTAAATCTCCAGGAAGTTTTCTTAGGGCAGGGCAGGTTTCAAGTTCTTTCCCTCCTCCTCATGATGATGATCTGCCCCCCAGGAGCATCAGGAGCTTCAGGTCACACTTTTGTAACCATTCACACATGTCTTCAAGCCACCAGCCAGGATGGTGCTGCAGACATGGGATGAAAGGAGGCACAGCCTCACCCCTATACCATGGGCTGCTATGTAGGAAAGTGGGGGGGAAACAACCACCTTTGGGATTTCAGGTTCTTTTCCGAACTTTAGTGCTTGTGAGCTAATGGAAAAATGAATCTTCATTTCTTTAGTTATAAAAGCAGAGTTGGAGCAGATGAATCTCCCAGGTCCTGTCCGACTCTGTACTTTTCTCCATAGGTGAGAGTGGGTCTTTGCAGAGCCAGCTGACTTCAGCAGCACTCTTTGGTCTTCAGTATTACTTTGTCATATTTTATTTCATTAGCTGTTTCTCACCAGGGAAGGTCTGAAGAGTGTGCGGCATGGTGTCAGGATTGGGGACTGTGAAGGATTGAGGACATCATGAAAGAGGAGGAAAACTGTTCTTGAGGCAATTGTATCTGTGTTGGGTATCATCTTCAGATGATAGTCACCTACCTCTTTAATTTCCACTTTTTTTATTATTTGCAGGTAAAATTGTCCGTAGTGATCTTAATAGAACTTACACACTGTAGTAGATTAGAAGTAGCATGTTGAAATGTACCATGCTTCTCATCGTTGCTCCAAACTTGATTCAAAGCTGACAAATTATATATCTATATGACATTAGACTTTCTCTCAGGAAAGTTGGCATGCTCTGTGTTCATCTGACATAGTCACAGTGGGTCTTGACACTCCCTTTTGTGGCTGGAGTTGAAGTTGAACTTCGTTTTCTTTGTTCATCAAAAAACAAAACATCTTGCTTTTATGAGCAATCTTCGGGCACCTCTGTGTTGCATAGGCAGTGCTCTGGGCGGCACTGCGATGACAGCCGGTGTGGGTGAATGAAGACCACGGGGACCGTGCTGCGGATGCGGGAACCACACGGGGCAGTCGTTCTCCTGATGCTGCCTCATCTTGCTCAGAGGACAGTTGAGGCACCGCGAACCTTCTAATTATGTGCCCATTTGCAAGAACCAAAGGTACGACACCGAACCTTTGACGTGCTGAGGTGCAGAATCATGCGCTGCCTATTCATGCTTTCTTTTCCTTTTTTTTTTTTTTGGCCATCACGGCCTCTGGTGGTCGTGGGCGCTTACCCAGTGCTGCTCCTGAGAGCCGCCGCTGGATTTGTACCGCCAAGCCCGCGGGCCGCAGTCCCGCAGTCAACCACTTAGGCCACCGGGGCTCAGCCCCCTTCATGCTTTCTTGAGGGAAAAGAAATGCCACGACTGATAGATAGCACTGCTGACCTACTTAGGGAGGAGTGGCTGTTTTGTTTTGTTTTGACTCCTCCCCCCTTCAATAAGAGGCATGAAAGCGAGCATGAAATATGTGTGGCCAGTGGGAAGGGGAGAAATCCAAAGTCATCTCCAAAAGGGATCTTCAAATATTGGCGCCCCTAGAGCCACTTCACTTGTTAACCATGCAGGTTCTTGGGTCCCCGGGACGCCTAGGGTTCAGCTCACATTTTTAATTATTATGCACTCTCCCCGATTCCGATTCAGGTGGTCCCACTGGAAGATTCCAAGGAGCGCCCCTGTAGAAATATGCCTGCTAAGGTCTCTGTTTCATAAAATGTTTGTCTTGTGCTGGAAGCCACCATCTCGTGAATGCATGGTTCATCCACATTGAGAGAACAACCCATGTATCATTGTGCCTAATTTGCTGCCAAGTGTGTTCATGTCGTATCTCGCCAGTGTTAGCTCTGCTTCCCTTCAACTGGCAAGCTCCGATCAACCAGATCCGTGATGGTAGAGTGGAAAGTGACATAAAGGTGAAAGCGATGACATTCAGGAGTCTTACGGACTCTCTTGCTTTTCCCTTGGAAAGATTTCTTTCTTGACTATAACGCACTGACAAGAGTGAGAGGAATGTAAAAATGCAGCTAATTCTATTGCTCCTGCTTATGCCAGTCATGTCCAATGGAAGCATGAAGTAAAATGAAATAATCTTTTTGATCTATGTATTTCTGTGGCTGACAGCAATGTGTAATTCTCCATCTCTGTGTTTACATGAAAACATTGGTGTACATATCAAAGAAAATTCTTGGGTTTTTAGTGTAAGTTTAAAGGACTGCTGAATTTGAATTTCTCTTTTACAGGCATTATCCTTATAAACTGCCTTCATCAAAAACTCAGTTTTTATAAGAATGAACAAATTTATGAAAGCACATGTTTGTTATAGCAAGTGAATGGTAACAAATTTCTTCACTATCCTATCTATTGGTACTAGTCCTTTGTCATGAAAACTAATTTATTGTAAAATAGCTCATGTGTATGGGAGACATACCCCTGGAATTTGGGGTGGTAATATTTAAATCTCAAGAGAAGTATGGTTCTTTATGCATACTCTTACCACCAACAGAAGAACCCTCCCAAGCAAGAAAAGCTTTCCATAGTGAAGCATTTCCAAAGTGGAGTTTTCCTGGTGGTTTTTTTTTTTTTAAGGACTACTTTATCTTTCTTAGAAAAGTTTGTCATGAAACATACATTCTGTAACATTAAAATGTGAATCTAACATCAAATCCTGCTTCCTTTGGCCTCTTATTTTTAGATCAGTGCTGAAATCCTGTGTGTACTTGACAACATTGGAGTCTCTGAAGCTGTCAGATGGATCCAGGATGAAATGAAACTGGGCAAAAGAAGCCGTTTTTAAAAATTCTGCCTGGGAGAGTAATGAAAATTGCAGTGCTGAGTCATTTAAAATTAGATTGCCATGTTACAAAACAATAACAAGTCTGCTTTCACCATGATGAAATTCTTTCAGACTGCATTTTCCTTTCTCAAATCTAGACCTTTTTAAAACCCATTCTCATATAAAAATCCAGCACATGTGTGTATGTATGAAGCCCTTGTATTTAAGGGCTTTGATTTTATGCTAATTACACATGATTTTTAACTTCTCTTCCTCTTGACATGTATGCAGTAGTGAGTTCTATTTCTTTCTGACTTACGAAAAGGTTGAGCCAGAAAATAACGTTTGTCCTTGAATCCACATTTGGTGCTTCCTCTTCAAATGGAAAGAAAAATATAGCAACATGGAGCAATGTGTTGAAATAAATGCACTCCACCTCTCAGTGAGAACGATGCGTCTCTCTGGACTCATCCACCACAAGGAGGACTTTTTTGGGAAGTTCTATCTTAAATATTAAAGCTATATTCAAGTTTAATGAAAATAAAAATGTCAGTTTTAATCAGAAGCAGAACCACTAGAAGATATATGTTCGGGAGTCACTGCAGAGAATTTAATTATGTGATTGTGTGTGTATGTGTGTGTGTGTGTGTAAGCGTGTCTTACCTGGCAAGTCAGAAATCTGTATAGCAGATGATTGGAAAGGGCAGTTTGGAATTCCAGCACTTAACAAATTTCCTTTTTCTCCAGGAGGCCTTGGCTTTGTTTGGGAGCCTTTCTTAACTTATTAAGGAACCTTGATAGCTGAGTGGGTTACCCAATAAGCTGCTAATTGCAAGTTTGGCAGTTCAAAACCACCAGAGAACGTAGATGCTTTCTACTCTCATAAGAAGTTATAGCCTTGGGAACCTGCAGGGAGAGTTCTTTGTCCTGTCCAATAGGGTGTTCTGAGTTTGTATCAATTTGATGGAAGTAATTTTCAACTGACTCAGGCATATTCAGGTTCTGCAGGACAATTTCCCTTGCAGAAAGTAGATGGCTTATGAACTCTAATCACATCTACAAAATACCTGCAAAGTAACATCTAGATAAATGACTGAAAGCTGTTAACTGCTTGAACGCTGGTTCAACCTCACTAGCTACTCTGCAAGTGAAAGATGAGACTGTCAGATTCCATACATGGAAACGTAAGAAAAAATAAAGCAACATATTCAGTTAAATGCTTTCCACATCTTCCATAAAAGTCACCTCACAGCTCATTCATGATAAAGAGAAGCTTAGTAGGAAAATTTCTATCTTAACTATGATTATAGCCAGTTAGATTTAATAGAGGAAAATACATGGCCGAGTCTGTCAGGGTTTGACCAAAGAAGCAGAACCAGTGGGAAGCATATCAAGATTTACAGTCTGGCAACCCCCGTGGAGCAGTTCTGCTCTGTACGAGAAGGTCACTGTGAGTCAGAATTGACTCAGTGGCAGTGGGTGGTTAGCCAAGTTGACACATCAAAAGGCCATCACAATAGCTACCTCCAAATTTAAAATGTAATAAGATCCATCTATGACGCTGTCCATAGAGATTCCCCAAATTTAATCACATAAATGTCAATGTTGCATTTCAATCCAAACACACTGCCATACAGTCGGTTCCAACTGGTGCGTCCAAAGCTGTGGATCTTCCCTGGAGCAGAGGCTCCTCTTTCTCCCTTGGATCGGGTGATTGTTGGGCGCTGCACCGAGTTGGCCCCCACCTATAGCGACCCTCTGCCCTACAGAAGGCAATACTGCCCAAACCTGTGCCATCCTCAGTGGTTCCTGTGCATGAGCCTGTCCTTGCAGCCACTGGACCAATCCATCTTCTCGAGGACCTTCCTCTTTTCTACTGCCCCTCCACTCGACCAAATATCATGTCCTCCTGTATCAGGGTGGCCGGCCTCCGATACACTTAGACAGCTAGGGTTCAACAGGCAGCTGTGCAGTGATAATTATTATTTCTTATAATAATGATATAGAGATCATGAAAGAAAGAGAAAGGAACAATGAGTCAGACATACATAACATCAGGGTAACATGCTCACCTCCGCCCAGTATGTATGGTGGTCTGCATGGAGATGGAGAGGGAGGAAGGGATTACATGACGAGGGAGAGGAGTAGAGAGTGTCCGGCGCTCAGGGGCAGCAGAGAGGCAGGCAGGAGCGACCCAGGAGCGAGGGTCAGGAGCGAGGGTGGCGAACATTAATTTTCCCCATTTAAGTAGCCTAACAGGACACATAATTTTTCTAGTCACTGGTCAGGACATGCTGCAGCGGGGGCTGTCTTAGGGCTATAAGATGATAATGGTTTAGGGATGCCTTATGACTAAGAGGAGAGGAATGTGATAAGGCGGGATTTCAGACTCCTAGGGGTAGGTGAACAGGTCTAATGACTCTTGAATCCCACTGATAGGCCTTGAGGGAAGCAGATCACTATCCTGAGACATACAAAGCCCTCAGATAACTGGGAGCATCAGGGGGAAAAGCTAGTTTAGTCAGCTTCAAATGCTGGCAAATAAGTTGCTTAATATTTTAGAGTATATGATGTGGAAAAGTCCTGTCTTCATCCCACGCTCCTGCAGGCACTGCTCTCTCCTGACAACAGGTCCAAGGTACTGGGTTTGGATCCTTGACAGTGTGGTTCACAGTCCAAGGCCACCAGGGCTCTTTCATTGCTGCTGTCCTAGAGCCCATGCCAGAGAGTCGATTTTGACTCACAGTGACCCTGTCTAGGACTGCTCAGACTGTCAATCTGTGTGTGAGCACGTGGTCTCAACTCTCTCTCCTATGCTTTTGGCCTGACTCAGGACTCCTTATTCCACTGATGGCAATAAGTGTGTAAATGTGGCCTGCATTCAATTGATGTTTGTATGGATTGTGAGGGGAGTTATATGAGCCTCCAATAAAATGATTCATTTAAAATAAATAAATAAATTTTTAAACAAAAACAAAAAAGAAAGAAAAAAAAAGAAATAGCCACAGGAGCAAAAGCTTGTCAAAGCTTCAGATTTTAAATGTAAACTTCAGTTTGTTTGGTGTTTGACCAAGTCAGAATAGAAACTGCTAGGCTGATTTCACTCCTGGCAGGCAGTCAGGGACACAGTGTCAGAATTCTCAGGCTACTAGCTGGCTATGACACATTTTGAGGTATAATCAGATGCCCAGCCACTTTCCTTGAATGAATGGCTCTCCAAAAGCCCTTTGGAAAAGACTTCACTCTGGGGCACAGCTGAGTTTAACTACATACAGATATGTGTGAAGTAGTGGGGTTATCTGGCTTAGCCAAGACTGGAGGAAGTTTGGCAGAGGGGGCATGGCTGGTCATGTCGGTGGGAGGAGGCTTTATGAGCAGCATGAGGCTTCCCTCACCATCCCTTCTCCCTGGGCCTTACTGTTGCTGGGAGCTCCGTCTGGACAAGAGCAGCTCAGAATAAAGCAGACTGGTAACTACCATGCCAACAGTTTGAGGTGGAAATGCCTCTGAGAAGCAGTGATTGTCACCACCTGCTTATGTGCGCCTCGAGGAGGGACCATTGCTGTTTTCACTCCTGGCTGCATCCCAGTGTAGACACTCAACAACTAGTGTCAACATGTTTGCTTCCCAATGACACTGACAGTGATGTGTTTCTCTATCCGGTGCAGTTGGTATCAAGGATCAGAATGAAGTTGGCACCTTCATCTCTGAGCCGACCCATTGGGATTTTTCTGAGTGTTAGTTACGTATCTGCCTGCATCATATATAAATGTAATGGGTCATAAATTTAGAATATGTGTAAATAGAAAATGGGTTGTATATGGCGAATCTTTTCAAAAAAGATTGCTTACAAATGAATTATGTAAATTAAGCTGGGGCGTCCTAACCTGTCCCAGATAACAGATCAGTTAAGTCTACAGTGATAAAGGGATAGTCAGTGCTCCAGCTTATGGTATTTGTCAGACCAGAAGGCTGATTCCACCTCTGGAAGTAGTGGGGAAACAAGGGTGCATTTTGTAGTCCGAAGGTGTGGTATTCGAGAACATGTGTTGATGATCCCATGCGCCCTCTCACTGTCCGTTGCTGTTTGCATGCTGTGGATTGCTATGTGTTTGGGGAAGTCCCGCCTCCTGGAGTCTCCATGTCAGTCAGGTCACATGATCAGTACAGCGCACGCCTCCCCTCACTTGTTAGTGAAAGTGATGGAGGTTCTTAACATCACTGTTAAGGTTATGCTGTTAAATATTACCGTATTTTGCTTTATTATAATAAATATTTTAGTATACTGGTACTATTTGGCTCAGAATTTTTTTTCTCGTTTTCCTGCTCTAAAAACGGGGTGTGGGCTGAGCCCCGGTGGCGTAGTAGTTGTGCACGAGACTGCGGCCCACTGGGATGGAGGTTCAATTCCAGCTCACAGGAGCAAAGGCTGGGCCTCCTACTCCCCAGACCAGAGGGCAGTAATGCCTATAAAAAAACAAAACAAAAAACTGGGTGTGTCTTATGGTCAGGTGCGCCTTATGGTCCGAAAAATGCAGTAGTTGTGATAGTCTCACCGCATTGCTAGCCTTCTTCCAGGCTCACAATAAGTGGCAGTGTTACAACATCCAGTGGTTTATGACTATTGGGGTAATAAATCTGCAGTATTTGTATAACTGATGCATTTGTACCAAAAAATTAAAACACACAGACAAGTATCTACACATATCATAACATAAAACTTGTTACTATGACTTGTGTATTTTTAAATGAATATTTTGTGGTGTAGCTTATTAAGTACATTTTCTGTACTTCTTACAGTAGCACAACACTTTCTGTGGCAGTATCGCTGATAGAGATTTTCAAATACATTATTTACTAAAAAAATAAATAAAAGTGAGCAATGAGTTGGTTCACCCAAATCCTCAGAGCGAGGAGGATGCAGGGCTGGAGTATGGAGCTGAACGGTCAGCTCCCAACATGGAGTTCTCACCCCTCCTTCTGGCCCGATGTCAGGAGGACTCCACTGGCAGAGGGAGAAGAGTTAGAACAAGAGTTGCAGAATTGGGGGGTGGGGTGGGGGCGGGGAAGAAGAGCAGTCATGAGAGCAGAGAACAGGGAGAAGATCCTCTGAAGTGTCTGAATTTGATAGGCGTATTTTAGTAGTAGGAAAAACTGGTAAATTTAGAGCATTTTCCATTTTTGAATCCATCGCTGAAGCCTCACCTTATTGTGTGTGTGTGTCTGTGTGTGTTTTAACTGTTCTTGGAGAAGATAATGTGGGCAGGTTGATGTGTTGAACTAGAGAGTGCTGCTTCCCAGTTTGTACCAGCGATTTGTTCTCCATCTGGATGGCAACTGGGAGGAATCCAAGTTGGACCTCCTGATAAGTATTGTTATTACTCCCGCCCCCACAGGCTTGTGCTGGAAAAGCTTTTCCATTGAGGGATGCCATATCCTCTTTGGGAAGCTCTCACCTACCCTTCTTGGAACTTGTGGTGGTCATGTGCTTATGTTAATTTCATGATTGAGATGTAGGGGTGGAGTTGAGCCTGTTAATCTGGAGATAGCCATTGAGTAGCCGATGAGGCCTCCATGTGGGCATGGCTTTCTCCTGAGACTTCTGGGAGATCTCATAATATTTTCCTCATGGAGATTTGAAGCTATCTCCCCAGTTGGGAGTTAATCTCAGAGACAAGGAACTACAGACAAGACAAGATGGCAGTGTCCTAAGAGCTGGAGGAGCCGGAGGAGCCAGAGGAGAAGCCACACAGCCTTACCCTGATGGGACCAGACCTCTGAAGCTGGAGAAGCCACATGGAGACCCCTGCCAGCACTGAGTTGCTTCTACTACCACTGGATGCTGTTGATGGACCCTGAGCCCTGGAAGCGTGGAGCCATGGGGAGACCCCTGCCAGTGTCGGGACTCTGCACTCACTGGCCTGTGACTTCATGAGTTGGAAGGAGACATTATAGACTGGTATCAGGCATATGGGCAAATATTGAACTTATGACTTTGAATTGGACTAGACTGGGATGCTTTCTCAATGTTGCATTTCTCTTGTATATAAACCTTTCCCTTGTATCCATATGCGTGTCTATGAGTTTATTTCTCTAGTTTACCTAGACTAACACAGAACTTGTGGCAGTCATGTGTTTATGTTAATTTTATGATTGAAATATAGGGGTGGAGTCTAGCCAGTTAATCTGCAGATAGTTATTGAGTAGCCAATGAGACCTCCATGTGGGCATGGCTTTCTCCTGAGACTTCTAGGAAATCTCACGATATTTCCCTCATGAAGATGAGAAGCTATCTTCCCCAATTGTTGGGAGTTAGTCTCAGAGACGATAAATCACGGTCAAGACAAAATGGCAGCATCCGACAAACTGAAGGAGCTGGAGGAGAAGCCACATGGATTTGCCCTGATGGAGCCAGACCTCTGAAGCTGGAGAGGCCCCGTGAGGACCCCTGCCAGCAATGAGTTGGTTCTACCACCACTGGATGCTGTTGATGGACCCTGAGCCCTGGAAGCAAGGAGTCTTGAGGGGACTCCTGCCAGCGCTGGGACTCTGCACCCACTGGCCTGTGACTTCGTGAGTCAGGAGGAGACATTGTAGACTGGTATCAGACATATGGGCTAATATTGGACTTATGACTTTGTACTTGACTGGGTTAGGATGCTTTCTTAATGTCCTATTTCTCTTATATATAAACCGTACCCTATATCCATATGTGTGTCTATAAAATTTGTTCCTCTAGTCTACCTGAACTAACACAGAACTTATCTAGTGAGAAAGGTAAGGATAAATGGTAAACCTCTCTGGCAGGAAGACAGATGGAGTTTTCTTAGATGACTCCCCTTAAGTAATTCATAGTCTCAAAAGCTATGATTATTAGAGCTTAAGACATCACAAGATCTTCTGCTAATCTGTGTGAAGACTATTACCAAATAATTGGATCTATGTGATATCACTTGAGGGCCAAAGTACTTGTCATGGAAGCAAATATCAAGTAAAAGGAGACGCACAATGAAGAGAAATATAGAACCAAAGTCGTACAGTGAGGCAATGGCAGTCCTCAAAGGCTCATCAGGACAAGATTTCTCTAGCCTCACCTTTCCCGTGAACTCACACGTGCATCTCTCCCATTTGGCAACCTCCCAGTGGGCATCATACCTGTTCATTGTTTCCCTAGCACTTAGCATGTTGCTCAAAAGCCTAGAAATGCACTCTTTGATTTTGGAATACCTAGTGGAAGTATCCAAAGCAAATAAATTTTAAATATTGAGAACTGGGATCTAGGCCAGGTCTTCAGTCTCCAAATAAGTTCAGTGTTCTGTCCACTTTTCACTTGCTTTATTCTGACTTGCCAGGTCCAGTGGCCATGGAGCCAATACCAGCTACACATCAGAATAAGAACTGAACTTCACAAGGTTTTCTGTGCCTAATTTTTTGGAAGTCCTTCACCAGCACATTTTCCCAAGGCATGTCTATAAGGACTTGGGCCTCTAGTCTTTGGGTTAGCAATGGAGGTATAGTAACCATTTATATGACCCAGCAATTCTCTCCTTATTTCAGATGGAAAATAATCTAGCATCTTTCTGAAGTCTTATCATGGTGAGTTTGGGGATTGAGTGGATAGGGTTGCCGAGCTTCTGATTATTAATCCTCTTAGGAAAGGCCTGGAGTATCTGACTGGTCGCCAAGGTCAGTAGTTTGAAAATACCTGCCACTCCTAGGGAGAATGATGAAGCTTTCTATTACCAAAAAGATAGATAGTTTCAAAAACTTAAAGGGGCAGTTCCATTCTGCCCTATAAGGTGGTTATTATGTGTCAGAATGAATTCAATGGTCACGAATTTGAGCTTTTTTGAGTTTAATACTCTTTGAGTAGCTTTGAAACAATTTTTTGTTATAGCATACTTTTTTTTGACCCAAGATCTCCAAATCACGATGAAGAGATCCTATGCCCTACTTATTTGTGAGATTCATGCTGACTGTGTCTTCTGGTGGAGGAAAAGTATCCCTGTGTTCATGCTCTGCAAAGGATAGAGGCAGTGCAGGATCCTTGGGGCCAGTGAAGAGTACAGATAACACCAACATGTAAAAATGTAAAAGTGGCTCTGGAACAGCTTTGTAGAGGCTCAGTAAGAAGAAGGAGGAGGAGGAGGAGGAGGGGAGGAAGGAAAGGAAGAGGAGGAGAAGTAATAAAAAATGTGATGATGTAAACCATCTCCCATCCAGGAGATTTTAGTTGGAAAAACTTTTCTATTGATGGAATTAGATATCCATATGTAGAATGTTGTTTTGAATACTTACAATAGATTGTCAGAGTTTAAATCAGTTTAACCATAGTTTTGGCAGGCCGTGAACACGTTTCTTCAGCTGTTCTTCCTGATGGAAGTTATAAATAGCTCTGGGGAAGTATATAATTATCTCAAAGTAGAAGCTAAAGATAAAAGCTGCTTGAGATTTTAAAAGAACATTTAATCATTATTATTATGTAACATTTATTAAGTATGCACACTGTGCTCATTGTCTTTGCCAGGAAGAAACTTGGACTACAAAGTTATTCCAAGATGTGACATGTATCACTTTACCAAAAGGTATTGGAGCAGGAGGTGGAACAATGAATGGGTGGGTCACTAGAAAAACAAGAAGACATCCAAAGCAGTCTATACTGTACAAGACTGAATAAAAATTATATTTAATAATTAGAAAATGTCATACTGATGATTTCAAACAAACAAAAAAGGGGACAGTCATATATACAATAGGAAACATGATGTATGCATGGAGTGAAATTGTCTTTTAGGCAAGTAGTTTGTATTTTTACATATAAATGGTATTCACTTTGTTCAGCACAGGAGTACATATGGAATGATTTTAATATTTATGATGGTGAAAGCAAAGTAAGTTGTATAAATGATGATTTCAGTTACCAATTCCTGATCAAGACTGCTCTTTGGGATCCACAGAAACAATCAACCACTAAATAGTCATGTAAATGACAGTCATCATTTAACTAATGCCTGCTAGATGCCAAATACTGTAGCTAGATGAATAGATGAACCTTAATTCTTCAAAATAAGTCTAGGAGATAGTGGCCCTGTTTTACATAGCTTCCAAGGTGTCACATAGTTGGTCGGACTTTAAAAGACAATAGTACTCATCAAGTTAAAAGATTTCAAATCTGTGTGGATGCCGAACCTTGGGCTATTTCCCTGTGTTCAAATTCTCGATCTAACCTACCTCGCCTTGCTTGTTTCCTCCACTGTGCTTTCCCCTCCTTCATGGCATCCTTCTGATGCTTGCACTCAACACAGTTTAGAACTCGTGACTCATTCTGTGGCTTCTGGTCTTGCTCCCAGTCTGTTTCCTGATCTTCAGCTTTAGATTCTAAGCTTTCATTTCCAGCTCCTACATGTAACAGGTTTTGCTCTGGGCTGCTAAAAGCCAGATTGACAGTTCAACCCCCCAGCTGTTCTGTAAGGGATAGTTCTACTGTCCTGTAGGGACAGGAGGAGTTGGAATCGGCTGAATGGCAATGAGTATGGAGAAGCCTTGATGGGCTGTGTACTTCACTTATATCCTTGTTTGATACACTGTCCAGCTTTGCTGTTCTATCTGTGCTGGTAATTTAAATTAATGTTATCTTGCACACTTTGACACAGAGAAAGCTTTAATAACTGCATTGTCATATTTACTAAGAGCAAGTGGCCCAGGAAATAAGCATCCTTGGCCTTTGTATCATTCAATAAATTCTAAACAGAAGGGAAGAAACAGGCAGGTCAGGCAGACATGTAGCTCCTGGAGGCCAAAGTCAATGAAAACTCAGTATTGAAACAAATTAAAAAATGGTAGTGTGTGTGTGTGTGTGTGTGTGTGTGTGTGTGCAGGAGCTCTTCCTGGGAAGGACAGATGTATGGGCTATTAGACATGCATGTGAATTGTGGGCAGTGGAGAGGGATTCAGAACGACAAAGTCTTTACCCTAGCTTTTCAGTAGCTCTTCTTCTCTTTTTAAAGGAATGTTAGCTTGAATAAGAGGTCAGGTACCTAGAGGCTGTGGTTCTCCTGTCAGGAGGCCTGATATCGCAGGGACCTGGTCTCATGGGAATTAGCCTTCTTTTGCAGTCTTGGTGTTTGGTTGCTTTAGGTTTTAGAAGAACCGACAAACCTTCTTATTTGTTTGTTTTAATGAGAGAAGCGTTAGAGAAGTGAAAACAGGGTCTTTTGCCCCTTGAGGAGGGAAATTACCCAGAGCAGTCCAATATTCAGCAATTGTCAGCATATAGGCAGAGTTCACAGCTGAGATGTGGCCTATGGTGAGAACTCAGGCAGGGTGCATGACAACTTGCCAGTGGGTGGCAGGTATAGATCAAGGTTGGATGAAAGAGATTGGGAAAGGACCCACCTTGAAGGAGCTTTGCAGGTCTGAGGACAGAGGTAGAGGACTCATCAAATGAAGCCCAGAAACATACAGTCTTGGAAACACAGAGGGTGTCATTAGAAGTCAGCAGTGACTGAAGAAAGTTGTCCTAGCTGCTCACATATCTTCTACTCCTGCCCTCAATCATCACTCTGCTCTACCTGTGCTGCAGCTCAACTTACTGGAACCTCAGTACCATCCTGCTTGGGAAAGCTTCTTCCTTTCCTCCTCTCTCTGAGGACCCCTTTCTGGAGGTTACTTTTGCTTCTTTCTTACTACAGTTAAAGTCTTCTCTAGGGCCATGTTTCCACAACCATCCTTGAAAATCACCTTCCTTGTGAGTTTGATTATACTGGCCTCACAAAGATGACACAAACAGAAATGCACTTCTTATAGTATGGGTGGCTGCTAGGAAAACAAACCCCTATCATTAGGAACTTAGCACAAGAAGAGTTGAGTTCTTTTTTACATAACACTGTTAATTCGCCGGCTCCTGGTTGACTTTGAGTAGTCATCTGGGAAACCAGATCAGTGGATCCTTTACAGTCTCCATTATGTAAGTTCCAGTGTGTCAATATGCAGCCCGTAAAATGGATAAAAGAGGTCTAACACCTGGGTTCCTTAAATATCCATATGGTCTCAATATGGATACTTCATTCATCACTTCCATCTGGACTCTCCTGGAGAGCCTTCAGATCCATGAATACACCTACTTATAATGAAGGCTGAGAATTGTGCTCTCCATATGCAACTTGGATGAAGAGGAAATGGATTTAAGTGAACATATGATGCTTTCTGTCACAGTACAGACTGTTGTGACCTCTTTGCTTCTGGTCAGTATACCAAAGACAGGAACCTTCCTCCTGAGACTGTAGACTTCACTGACTGATAGTGGACAAGAAGAATCATATCATGTGCAGTCTCCCACCCCCCATGAGGATGACCTTAAAATCCAGATAGATTTTCCTGGACACTGTCCAATCCTCAGACTTTCCGGTGCCATTGATGAACCCTACCTCAGGGCAAGCAATGCTTGGGTCAGGATGAGTAATCTTATGCTCACGGCTGACTAGATTGCTGCTAGAGCACAAGTCAGGGTCTTCACCTGGACTCTGAGCATATTAGTTCATCTTCTCCTGGCAGTAAAGAACTCCACTACCACTTGCTGTCTTTGCTAGCGCATCAGCTGAGGTATGACTAGATCTTGGAATTGGGGCTGCTGGCACAGATTTTATTAAGAACCTAAGTTCCCGATGCCAGGAAAGGTGTTTGGATACTTATATGATACTTGGTATGGCAGACTACTAAGTGTGTCTGTTGCCTGTGTGTAGAGTCAGCTGGCCAGCCAGCTATAATCTTCTGCATGGTGGAAGGCTGGAGAGAAGCCCTATGAGCTGAGGGAGTGTGTTCCTGGCACATGAAAGTGCAATTAGTGAGTTCCTTTACAAACTCATGGCAGAGAAATCAGTTACTGCCACCAGCATTCCCCTCTGACTATCAGGATATCCTAACCCGATGATGAGAAACGCTGTACCCTGCTCTAATAAATACAGGTGCTGGCTTGTCTTTTCCATCCGCTTCTAATTTATTCTTCTCTTTTATCTAATCTAATCAGCCAGGGAGTAGTGGGTGTTCATGAAATAGAGTGGGCTGGGCACACACCCAGAGAATTGTAGTTGTTGAAAATATTGTCCTCAGGGCCTTGATGTGTGGGCCCAGCTACTGAGCTGAGTGCAAGTCTTTAAATGTTACTGACTCCCTGTTGTTGTAGTTGAACAACGTGGGAGGGCTTATAACCTCCCTGAGTGGCGGCTCATATAGGACTAGTGGTGGGCGAGGTCAAGCATGAATCACACAGAAACACCATATAAAAGCGGATTTAAATATCCTCATGTTGCTCCTGGCCTTGACCTCTGTGATGACTCAGCAACGAGATTCTCCTGTCTTCTAACCTCCTAGCCTAATTCTTCCACTGATCACTTCACTTTGCTCCCAGGACTTGACCCTTGACTCTAATTTCCTCTAGTATTTCTTTGGTTATGATTCAAATTATTCTCTGAAGTTAAGGTAGCAAGCTTCCTTGGGGGGAAAAAAAACTTGACAAGGCTCACAATTTTTCCTAATCTCTATGAATCTCCTAACTTGAATCGGCCCCTCTTCGTGCCGAAGTTTCCCAAGCCACAGGGAACGAACATGGTGAGGAGTGATTGTGTGAGCACAGAGGCCAATATGCTAAGATAGTTAAAGCTCAGGGTTCTGGTAGATTTCTCCTTCTTGTAGGAAAGATATACCTTGGTCCTTGGCTTCCTGTAAGAAAGAATTCACACCGAAGCCTGGTTTGTGACCAAGTAAGTTTATAGAGAATAGAATTGGCACACGTGCGTGGGACAGTGGCTCAGCGACTTGGGCTACAGCTCTGGGATGCAGCCTGGTTCCCTGTACTGTGTTGGCATCACTGGGAGGGCAGGTCATAGCAAAACTTTTGGTTTTGGCAGGAGCCTTAAGAGGCGTGGTCAACTGGTTGACTCCATTGGCTGAATCAAATTCACCTGACTTAGATGGGTCAATCCAAGTGTGACGCCCACCTAGGTGTACCACCCCTTCCTGGCCAGGAGCTAGAATCTAATAGTTCTTTTGTCTCTAAAGTAGTGGATTCCAAATATTTTTGTCAATGGAACCAGTCCACTCAGCTTATTAAAAGCACAGAGGTTTGAACCTGATCAAGAACTACTTAACTGACATGTTTAATGAATAGCTCACCCAATCCTTACTGGGTTTTTAAAAGATGGTTCATTCTTTTCCATGGCCTTCTCTAGCTAAACCTCGGACATGCATGTATTTGACAGGATGAGTTTCCAGGAGTTTTATTTTGAAGCAGTCAGCTAGGGGTTAGTCAAATTTCAGGGTCCAGGGATTAAGAGCATCTTCTTTAACAATTGATGAGAATCTTCAGCCATCAATCCCATTTTCATGCCCTGACCTTCAAGGGCTAGCAGCCCAAAGTGAGACTTCTTGTCAAGACATAAGCCTGGAACAGTGAATCTAAGCACGAGCATTTCAGTCCCTTCGCAGATAATTTTTCTTGATAGATACAAACTAGCACTCATGCACTTGGTGCTTGAACTCATATCTGCCATTGGGGCCTTTGCTTTGTGATCAAATGAAACAAGGGACCTAGAATCTGCTTCTTCTTGCCCCTAGCCACATCTGGGTGACCAAAAGGCAATTCTCTCTCCTTTAGGACTTTGTGAGGCACAAAAATGGAATTCTAGAATTCTCTGTCTTCTTCCTGGGAACTGAGCTGAAGCCAATGAAGCAGAGAAAACCCAGGAAAATCTCAGTGAAGGAGAGAGAGCACTGCTTCATGTCAGTGCTGCAACCACACCTCTGTGGGCTTCCCATTGTCTATGCCAATGAACGTCCTTCTTATAAGTAGTGGGTGTTGTATATTCTTTTGTAGTCAAATGCGCTATATTTAAGCCAGACTCCTGACACTCAACACATACTTAATGATCTAAATAGAAAATCTCATGTATGTTGCATGACACCTCCCTAGTATCTTGTTTGCCTTTTCTTCTCTTACTCTTCCCTTACTTAAAAAAAAGTTTTTGTTTAATAAGATAGCATAGGTTCCGTTCCGAAAGTCAAAGCAAGTTGGAAATATGTAAAGTATCTTACTCTCTCTCACTTTTTTGCTTTCTAATTGTACCTTCCTGAAGTCGCCAGTGTTAAACAGCTGTCTATGTGTGTTTCCGTGTTTTCCTCTATGCTCATTAGAAAAGCAATGATTGTGCTTACTTTTGCTTCTTACTCATGCTGCCAAAATGGAATCATGTGATTTAGCTATCATTTAGCTAAGCATTTTTAAATTTAAGATGTGTTTTTCTTTTTTTGTTATTTTTCTTTCTCGTAAATCTAAAAACCAGAAAGTTTGCATTTTTTCCCTTTGCAAGACAACATGCCTGGTAATCACCCTGAAAGAGACTTTCCACAGGTCCCAGGTGATCAGAGAATTGGTTCACAAGGGAGTTAAAATTAGATGAAACCCAGGAACATCTACGATTTTAATCCAACTCTACAAATCTGGACTTCCCTTCCTTTGAAATGACATAACTCGTACACATATCAATCTATTTATCAATGTGAGATGTACGCATTGTATATTTTGATGTCTCTGTTCTATATAGTAATTGTTACTAATTAGGGAAATCTCATGTCTTGTTAGTAGAGATGCAATAATTGAAAGAACGAGTAGTAAATTACTTTTTAAGTGTTGATTTTTCTCATCACTTCCCTTCAAAGATATGTAAGAACAGACACCTGTGATTGTAGACGGAAGGGAAACCAAAGTTACAGGGACACTGAGGCTCAAGGTGCCAGACAATTGAGGTGTTTTCTAGTTTCCTTAAATATTAATTCATTTGGAGCAACAGCAAACATCTCTAATTTCAGAAGGACAGGAAAGACAGAAGTGGCTGACTCTGAACCCAGTCCAATGTACTTGGGACATGACACAGGTAAGTGACACAGTGTTTTAAATAGTTTTCATGAGGTAAATAATACCAAAGAGAACAAGACAGAAACTCCCTGTGGTAAATTAAGCTTATGCCAGATAGATAAACCACGCAGCTGTGGTTTCTGCGTAAGATCAAAGCACAGATGAAAATGAGCTCCTTGGGGTATAGTCCTTTCAGACTCTGGGAACATTGGTAATTTTTTGAGATTAGAAGTATTGTAAAAAGAAAACACTTTTTTTTCTTGAGGTGACTAGCCTCAACTCATCTGCTTATGAAGTGATTCAAGGCTGAAGGACAGTAAACTCTTAGTTGTTCATGGAATCATTGAAAACAGGAGAGGAAATAAAGGGATCCATTTGTTTCTAGCCTTTGGGGGTTTTCTTATTGTGATTTCTCTCTCTCCCCACAATAAAGGGGCTGAAGTTTGCTGTGGGGAACCCATGTTTTCGGTGGAAATGGAGTGAGGTGTGGAGGCTGGAGAGGCTGTCGTTTCATTTACTATCAAGTAAATCCAGACTTCTGGAGACTTCTGATGGGTGGGATAAATGACAGGGGTTTCCCAGCTGTGACTTTTAGAAGCCAAGGTCATGTGAATTTTCTGAAGTGCTGTTGGTGTGGTCAAGCCACCTGTGTTTGCTGGCCTTTGAAGCAAACCCTGCTTGCGGTGTGGACCAGTCATTGACCTGCTAACTGCCCATGTGGCAGTTCAAACCCAGCTCTCAGGGTTTCCCAAGGTGAAGAACAGAGAAATGCTCTCTTAATTGTACAAAATAGTCTCCTATTTGTACTTCATTGGAGGCCAATGAAAGCAGGACTGTAAGCAGACGTGAAGAGTACACATGGCTTCTTTTCAGGAGAACCATGTTCTGTATCAAGTGAGAGTGGGCAATGATCTTCCAGAGAAGTTTACTTTTCTCTTGGATGCTTTTCTGGTAGCACCTTGGGGTTTATACCTGTCTAGGATGATTATATATTGAGTATTCATTTCTATTTTAACAGTTTCCATGTCTGTTAGTTTTAGAAGTTATTAGCAGATAACTAGAATTAGGAACTTAACTTTGATTTAACCAGGTGGCAGTTGACATGTCAGATGATTTCCATAAGATGAGGAGTGAAAGGGGCCCTGACACTTCTTTTACCAGATAAATGAATAATCATAAGTTTTTAGTGAGGACTTCTGGGCTATCCCAAAGTGAAAATGATCTAGTAAAATCCTTGTGCAGATGAAGTAAACTTTACTAATTTAGTTCATTTGAGTCATAGTCTCTGAGTCCACACATGGTAAGTGCTGGGCTACTCAAAGGTTAGTAGTTTGAAACCACCAAAGGGCAACTCAGAAGAAAGGCCTGGAAGTCTACGTCCAAAAGGCTATGGCCGTTGACAACTCCAGAGAGCATGATTTGACGACTCCAAACACAGGGGCTCCCTATGAATCAGAATTTGTTCAACTGTTTATCATGCCAATCGTGGCATTTGTGCAATGTTTAAGGATGAGATCGTTGACTTGAATATTTCTTTATATTCCGATTTTAAACTAATTTAGGAAACAAAGCAATGCACACAAGAAGCCCTAGTGCTGGAGTGGGTTACATATTGAGCTGCTGACCATAAAGTCAGCAATTCGAATCCACGATTTGCCTGGAGGAGAGAGCTGAGGCTTTAGGCACTGTGGTACAGCTCGAAAGACTGGACAGTTCTACTCTCTCCTATGGGCTTGCTGTGAGTTGGAATCAGCTTGGTAGCAGTGGGTCTCATAAAATGCACCCAGTTTAGCAAGATAGAATAAGAAATGCTGGAAAGAGAAGAGGAAGAAAATGAAATCGAGTTGGAAGTAAAGTCGGAATACATATTATGCAAGTGGATTCCAGCTTCCAATGGAAGCTCACATGCAGTTGACTCAGAGAGGGAATCTACCAGTGGTCAGTGGCCAGCCTCAGTGTCCACAGGTAAATGAATCCACTATTTTAGTAGACGTAATGCCAGCCATCATCCTGTTTTCTCTTGAAGACCCCAAGTGCCCTGTGAAATAGCATCCTTGAGAACATCTTAACAATAAACCCCGTGTTCTAGAATTTCTCACCTTATACCACGAATGTCACTGAAGATCAAATTTCATCAAAACAATTGGTCATGAGCAAGCGCTCCAAAGTGGGCCAGGTACATTTCTCTCTGTCAGTCTGGATGATTCTGAGACTAGATCTTCCTGAGCACACTGGGGAGAATCAATACATTGCTGACCCCTGGGGAAGTCTCCCCCAGTGACTGATCCTCTTAGCAGAGCTTGTGAATGTGGTGAATGTGAAGTCATATCCCCTGACAAGTAGCTGGACCGTGGCAATTTAGGCTTCATTAAAGGCACGTCCAGGAACTGAGCTCACTGGTGTTGCTAGGGCAGGTGACAACCACTGGTGAAATTGCCCAGGTGCTTGGAAAAGAGCCTGAAAGTTAATTCTCTCCAAAACAAATGAGACGTGGCTCAAAGTCCAAACAGAGAAGGCAGCCCTCTCTTTTTCTTTTTACTTGCCTTTATAATGGAAACAGGAGCCCTCGTGGCAGTGTGGACTAACAACTGAACTGCTAACTGCTGCTCTCTCTATAGACTCATCAATCCTGGGTCTCATATATCGAAAAACAGGAAAACATATACTAAAACTTCAAGAGGGTAACCTTCAGTGACATGGCGTTCCTGAGATACAGCCGAATATGGGCACATGAACACAAAACAGAACAATATAAACCAAGGATCCTGACCATTTAGGAAATCAGATCAGGTGTTTTAAGTTTGGGGTTGGATTATTGCTGTTCTTCCTTTTCTGTGTCTACTCTGAGTTTAGTTTTTTCAGGACCACTGTGACTATAGTATGGGGACTCAATGCTTGTTGAGACACTTTCACAGTTACACATTATGGGAACTTTTAGTTAACCTAAATTTCAAATTCTCATCTGTAAAGTAGGAACTGAAATGAGATCATCTTCACAAACTTGTTGTGGGAGTAAAATACACTCAACAAAACCCCCACTCAAGTACTCCCTTGATGCAAGAATACTATGTTCTATTAGACTAGTATTCCACTATGCTCACTTTCCCAACAGGATCACTGAAGACAAAGCATAAGCAAATGTGGAGAAGAAAGCTGATGGTGCCTGGTTATCAAAAGATATGGCATCTGGGTCTTAGAGGCTTAAAGATAAATAAGTAGCCATCTAGCAGAGAAGCAACAAAGCCTACATGGGAGAAGCACAGCAGTCTGTGTGATTAGGAGGTGTCCATAAGATCAAGTATCAGGCTTCAAAGACCCAGAGCAAAAAAATCATGTCATTGTGAATAGGGAGTGCAGAGTGGGGACCCAAAGTCCACCTATAGGCAATGGGACATCCCCTTACAGAAGGGTCGTGAGGAGGAGACAAACCAGTCAGGGTGTAGTGTAGCAACAATGAAATATACAACTTTAGTTCTTAAAAGCTTCCCCACCCCACTATCATGATTCTAATTCTATGTCACAAATCTGGCTAGACCAGAGGATGTATACTGGTATAGATAGGAGCTGGAAACCCAGGGAATCCAGAAAGATGAACCCCTCAGGAGCAGTGGTGAGAGTGGCAATACTAGGAAGGTGGAGGGAAGGTGGCATAGAAAGGGGGAACTGGTTGGGAGGACCACATAACGCCCTCCCTGGGAGACAAACAACAGAAAGTGGGTGAAGGAAGACATTGGACAGTGTAAGACATGGCAAAATAATAATAACTTATAAATTTTCAAGGGTTCGTGAGGGAGGAGGGTGGGGAGGGACTGGAAAAATGAGGAACTGACTCCAAGGGTTCAAATAAAAAACAAATGTTTTAAGAATGATGAGGGCAACACATGTACAAATGCTCTTGACACAATGGATGTGTGTATGGATTGTGATAGGAGTTGTATGAGCCCCCAGTAAAATGATCTTTTTTTTAAAAAAGAGCTGTAAGAGCCCCCAATAAAATGAATTTTTTAAAAAGTTAATGAAAAGTGTTTGCCTTTGTTACTTTTCTCTATCGTTTTATCGGTGGAGAGAGAACCATGTGGTAGAGTGGACTTGGGCCATCTCACAATGAAACACGTTAGGTCAGATATGTTGTTGGTAGGTGTGATCAGGTCGCTCACACCTCAGAGCGAGGCTGTATCTACCAGATGGAAACCCTGCCTGCGTCCGAGTCATCCTCATGCTGGCTTGTGTCCGAGTCCCTTGCTGCAGCCACTGAGCCAAGCCTTGAGGGCCTTCCTCTCTTGTTCAGTGTCCTTCTACCTTACCGAGCACTACGTCCTTCCCCAGGAGCTGGTCTCTCCCAATAGCAGGTCCAAGGTACGTGGGGCAAAGTCATGCGTACCTCTAAGGGAGCATCCGGTCATAATTCTTCCAAGACAAATGTGTTTGTTCTTTTGGCCCTCCACGGTGCTTGCGATATTTGTCCCCAGGACCACATTCAAATGCATCGGTTCTTCTTCAGCCTTCCTTATCCAATGTCCCACTTTCACATGCATCTGAGGCAATGGAAAATATACAATAGCTCCGGTCAGTCTCACCTGAGACCTCAGAGTGACATCATTGCTCATCAGCATTTTAAAGGGACCGTGTGTAGTTTTACTCAGTGGACTGTTGCACTTGGTTTCTTCACTGTTGCTTTTACGAGCACTGATTTTGGATCTAAGCAAGAAGAAAGCCTCGACAACTTCAGCCTTCCCTTTGTTTATCACGATGCTACCATGGTCCAGTTGGGGGATTTTGGTTTTCTTTACATTGAATTGTAATCCATTCTGATGGCTGCCATCCTTGACCTTCATCACAAGGGTTTCAGCTCCCTCTTAGCTTTCTGTGACAGTCATGTGCTTATGCTAAATTTATGATTTAAATGTAGCTGTTAATCTGGAGATAGCCATTGAGTAGCCAATGAGGCTTCTATGTGGGCATGGCTTTCTCCTGAGACTTCTGGGAAATCTCGCGATATTTCTCTCGTGAAGATGAGAAGCTATCTTCCCCAGTGGTTGGGAGTTAGTCTGAGAGATGATCAATCATGGATAAGACAAGATGGCAGCATCTGAGGAGCCAGAGAAGCCACACGGCTTGGCCCTGATGGAACTAGACCTCTGAAGCAGCCCTGACGGAGCCAGACCTCTGAAGCTGGAGAGGCCATGTGGAGATCCCTGCCAGCGATGAGTTGCTTCTGCCACCACTGGATACTGTTGATGGACCCTGAGCCGTGGGAGCAAGGAGCGATGGGAAGACCCCGCCAGCACGGAGATTCTGCACCTACTGACCTGTGACTTTGTGAGTTGGAAGAAGACATTATAGACTGGTATCGGGCATACAGGCTAATATCGTACTCATGACTTTGAACTGGACTGGGTTGGGATGTTTCTCAGTGTTCCATTCCTTTTGAATATAAACCCTTTCCTTATATCTATATGCGAATCTATGTATTTGTTTCTCCAGTCTACCCGGACTAACACACTTTCTGGAAAGCAAAGTTGTATCGTCTGCATATTGAAGGTTGTTAATAAACCTTCCTCAAATCATAATGTCAAATTCTGCCTCATGTAGTGCAGCTTCTTGGATTATTTGCTCAAATTGAATAAATGTGGTGAGAGGACACAACGCTGACATGTACCCCTCTCCTGATTTTAATCCATGTAATATTTCCTTCTATTTGAACAACTGCCTGCCTCTTGGTTCATGTGCAAGTGACACATGAGAAAAACAAAGTGTTCTTTCATAATTTTCATGATTCCTTTCAGAATTTTAAAAATACTACACACAGTAAAATACATTGGCATAATGAATAAAACAGGTAAATCTTTTTCTGGTATTCTCTGTTTTTGGGTAAGATCCATCTGACATCAGCAGGGATATCTCTTATTTCTGGTTGAATTTATGACAGTTCCCTGTGAATATACTGGAATCAATGTTGTCGAATGATCTTCAGCAAAATTTTACTTGCCTGCGATCTTAATTACACTGTTTGATGATTTCTGCTTTCTGTGAGGTTGCCTTTCTTGGGAATGTGTAGAAATATGGAGCTCTTCCAATTGACTCTGTTCAGATTTGTGTAGTTTTGGATGATTTATGTCGTAGTCCTAGAATTCAGGGATCTTATCTGTAAAACAGGGGCCTGCTAAAAAGTAATGAACAAAAGGGAAAATTCCAGCCTGCACTGGTCCTATTCTAGCAGAGACACTCCTTGTTCACAAAAATGCCTCAATGTTTACCCAATGGGACGCACTGCTGGAGAAGTCTTGATGGAGAGACTCTTACGTACGGTGCCCTGCAAAGGTCCATGGAACAGTGTACACGATGAGCCCAATGGAATCCTAAGTTTTAGTCAGTGTGCCCAAGCTGCTGTACATAGATGAGAGGTTGCAGGCAGAGATGGAGCACTGTACTCCTTACTGCACGATACTTTATCAGGGTGGGTCCCCCTGCCCCAGGCTCCCCAGAGAGGGCACAATAAAGCTCACTCCTTAACACACCATCTTTTTATTCCTCCTGTTCCCAGTTCTACATTTTCCCAGGACTAAAGTTTCTCTACAGATGTGATCAAATCTCAGGTCATTCTAATGTTGAAATTCAAGTGTACTCTGAATTTCGATGACTTTTTCCTTCAGTAGGGCTCTGGTTTTACTGAGAAAGGAAAATCAAGTTCAAGTCTAGTAGAGGCAGAGTACGGAAAGTGTGTGTGTGTGTGTGTGTGTGTGAGACGTTAGATAAGCTCTTGGCTTGGGTTAGGTTTCTCTTAAAGCATTTGAAATCAAATACTAAAGCTAACATTTAAGGTTTAATGTCTTTCTGAGGAAAGGCACTGCATTGCTGGAGAGATCTAAAAGGCTCCTATTATTAATGAAAATTTTTCATTATTTCTTGAGAATACTAAAATGTTGTTTTTTTAATGTGTTGGAATTTATTTGTCCTTCGTAAACCTCCAGTGGATATTAACTGACTTAGAGAACCTACTGTAGAATTTGCTTACCCTTTCCTGACTAAGTTTATTCCTGAGTGCAGAACTCAGGAGAATGGGGCAATGGTAGAGAGGCTACAACTCTGTAGGGAGCAGGAGACTCAGCTCGAACCCGCCACACTTCAGAGCTGGAGAGTTGGGTTAGGAAGGAAGCTTGCCATTTGCTTTCAGGTTTTTCCATCTTCTATGGGAGAAAATTTCATGTCCATCAAAACAAACAGAATATTGTTCAATTCTATGTATATAAAATCCTCATAATAGGCGAATGCACAGAGACCAAAGTTATTAATGGTTCCCAGGTGCAGGTGGGTGGAAGGAGTGAAATATTTTTTTAAGGAGTACTGAGTTTCTGCTAAATGTGATGACATTTGGAAACCATAGTGATGATCATTAAACATGGGGGACATTACTGTCATGGAATTATACTTGCACAAATGGTTGAGATGGCAAATGTTTTCTCATAGCTATTTCACCACAAGTGACTTTATTATTGAGGTTGTTGGTTTTCTATGAAGGAACTATGTAAGTGCAACTAATCTTTCTGAAATCTTTCTAAGATGTTTTCCTCATAGTTACATATTTATATTATCCCCTGGAATATCTAGGTTAAGTAAAGTGGTCCTTTATGTTAGCAGTGAAAATGGATGAGGAACAAGGTCAAGCTAACCTGAATTAGCAGAAAAATTCTTAGAAGAGATGATATTTATTTATTTTTTACAAAAGAAGAATTTTAGGACATACATGAAAAAGAAGACTTTTAAACCCACTCATGAAAACTCTCTTTGAAGAGAGTCTAAGGAATATAAAGATGCTGTTTTTGTGCTTCATGGGGAATATGTAGTTCAATACAGTCACAAAGTGCTTTGCCGTATTCCAACATAATCCCTTGAAAGTAAGCAATTTTAGGCCTAGCCTGTTTAAAGAAGAATTCTTAAGCCTAATAAATATTGCCAGGAGAATTTGATAGATTCTTGAGCAAGTAAAAACCAAGCCTACTGATTTAGAATTTGTGTACTATTATTTGATTATCATAAAAATCAGTAACTAAATTTTCAAATCTGTGTCCCTGTTTTTGTGGTCCAATGTCAGTGGGTTCCTCTCAGTGACTGCTCATCAGGGCTGCTTTTCTTGATTACTGTAGCAAAACAGGAAGGGCTGACCTTCCTAATAGGAGAAAAGATTTTTTTTTAATTTAAAAATTTTCTAATTTTTTTATTTAATCTGTATTGGGGACTCATACATCACTTTTCATCATACATAGTTCAATGCATAGTTACATATACTGTGCCAAGCACCCCCACTTGCCTGCCCTTGTCAACATTCTCCCAACATCTGCCAGAAAGGATTTTTGAAAGAATAACTGCTATAGTGCTCTTTATTTTTGAAGACTTCTATTTATTTATTTTAAATATCTCAGAACTGAAATTAATACCATATTGTATGAAGAGGTTTCTAAAAGTTTATGGAATAATTCCATTATCTTTAATCCCATTTTTTGGCACAATCTTTTGCAAGCTCCCTCATATAGGCAGAGCAATGTTCTTCAGTAAGCATAATTTAAGTGGCATACTCAAGTTTAAAAGTACAGAAATACGATGGCTAAGAAAAAACAATGGCGAAAGTGTGCATTTACGTATACCCTTGGCTTTTGCACAATCACTGTGGGCGTGGTAGAAAGCGAACACTTTTGTCAACTTCCTGGGTGCAAATGATTACGTGTACATGACGACTAGCTGAAGGTTGGCAGTTTAACTTCTTCAGAAGAACCTTGGAAGAAAGGCCTGGTGATCTGTTTACAAAACAACCCCTATGGAGCAAAGCTCCACCCTGGCAAACATTAGCTCTCCCAAAGCTGGATTCGATTCCATGGCAAGCACTGCCTGTACTCAAAAAAACAAAAGCAAAAACTTTTGCATGTTTATTTGAGGAAGCGTTTGTTTGGAAAGAGAGGATGCTCACATTCTCGGTGAGGCCAAAAGGAGGGTGTGCTCCTTATGTGTGTGAGTTGGCTAGTGCTTTCCCTAAGACCAGAAACAAGGGCTCACATGTTATACTGACAGGGCACTGCCGAGGGAAGGTACTGTGTATATGACATCCCCAGGTGGTGCCAGCAGGCCTCCTGCTCAGTTACTAACCCAAAGCTTTGAATTCCTCCTGAAAGGCCTTGGAAGAGAGTCCAGGTGATGTCCTTTGGAAAAAGCAGACTGGAAAACTCTATGACGCAGAGTGCCACTCTGAACGCATCAGGGTGGGGATCTGTCGGAGTTGACTAGAAGGCATGCAGCCTGTACTGTGGGTACATTTTGCAGAGCTGATAAATGGTTAGGAAGATTTACATCGCCTCCTGACATTGTTGTGTGCAATTATGTGTGGATGGGGGGAGATAGAAGCCGTGGGGGACTGTATAGGGTGGAAATAGGCTAAGGTTTTAACATTTATACATTCTTTTTTTCCTTCCCATTAGTTTATGAGAAAGGATGTGGTAGAGTTTTTGTTGGAAAATTTGTGAAGAGGGAAATTTTAAACTCTTCTTTAAAATGGCCTGGGTCCTGGGGGGGCGGGTAGGGGAAAGGCCGGACTGGACTGGAAATGAACATGAGCATGCTCTTGTGGGGGCTGGTTATTTAGGTCTCGATGGAGATGTAGGCTTCACAGGTGAATGCATTTTTGGTAGATCAAGATTTCATTCATGTAAATTAAAACTTGCTCAATGATACACATGCAAAAGATATAGGCATGCAAAAAAAGGTTTGAGGCATGAAGTAATTTTGATTTTTGAAAATTTATATTGAAATATTAAAAACACACCCACTAATTGATGGGGCATACTGCAGGATTTACAATCAGGCAGGCTGAATGTCAGGGTTGTATTCTCGCATGATACTTATTCAATCTGCATGCTGAGCAAATCGTCTCAGAAGCCAGCGTCTATGAAGAAGTGTGCAGCATTGGGATGAAGAAGCTTATGAACAATCAGCACGATGCAACTGCCACATCCCTTCTTGGGAGATAATGAAGGTTTGAAATGTGACTGGATGATCCAGGAAATTTTGTGGTTGTAATGAACAGACTCGGCTGTTGATCGCTGCATCAACGATGGCACTGGAAATGCCCCAGATTAAAAACTTGCCACAGGATATCACGCAGGATGAAGACAGAGTCTTGAGTATGGTTTCTGATTCCATCAGGCCAGATAGTTCTTCCGCACTGTAGCACCTCCGGAGCAGGCAAACCACAGTGTTGGTGGTATAGTGGGAAGCACAACTCCCTTTCAGAGTCCACAAGCCACAAATGGGCGAGAAGATGCTGATAAAATGTTCCTGCAGACCTATGAAGACAGAGATGGACTCGAACACCTTTGTGTACATTAAAGTCTGCAAGCTCAGTATCTGGATTTGACCCGCCAAGCTCTCGGACCGCAGTCCTGCACTTAAGCACTTATGCCACTGGGGCTCAGCGCTCAATATCGAATTTTGAGTTGGTTTAACAAGTGTAGTCTTTTTAACCACCTGTTTTTTATTCACTGTCCCTGTTTTCTTACCCTAACAACTCTGTAAGCCAATTCTGTCTGGTCTTGATTTCTTCCTCTCACAATATCAGCTCTGGATAACCTCAGCAGTGTTGTGTATGACGCCAAATCTAAAGGATGATTTTAATAATTATTTATTTGTTCTCACCGCCTCAGTGAACATCACTGACTTTTCCTTCCTCCTAAAATATCTAATTAGGCAAAATTTAAAAATGGATAAGACCTCAGAAAATAATATGATAAAAATTCGTGTACACACTATCCAGATTCAACATGTTAGCATTTTTCCATACTTGCCTCAGATTGCTAACTCAAAAAAATCATATAATTTTAACTAAGACCTTCATCATTTTTATAGTTTGTGTCTATTAACACCATACTGATAAAATACTCTTATTTTTTACTTTTATGTTAAATATGGACCTCTTAGTAACAAAAAATATTGTTTTACGTGTTAATAACTTTCTAGGTGAATGCAATCATATGTCAATATCCTTGTGAAATTTATTTTCTTTGCTCAGTATTTTATTTTTTGGATTTATGTCTATATAACAATATAGTCCATTTAAATGCTGTTTGAAGTTAGATTTTCTATGCCACAAGTCAGATCATTAGGTTGTTTCTGTTTCTTTTATTATTACAATGCACAATATTATAACAGATGTTTTTTGAAATGACTATTTCTGTATATGAGCAACCATGTCTTTGGAATAGATAGCTGTTATCATAGAGTTTGGTTCTAGGAAGGAGTCTTGGCATAGTGGTGACTCGTGCAGCCATCATCTACAGGGTCCGCAGTTCAAAACTACCGACAGTTGTGCTGGGAAAAAAATGGGGCTTTCTCCTCCCATTAAGAGTTACCATCTCGGGGCTGAGCCCCGGTGGCGTAGTGGTTGTGCACGGGACTGCGGCCCACTGGGATGGAGGTTCGATTCCAGCTTCACGGAGCGAAGGCTGGGCCTCCTACTCCCACTACCTGAGGGCAGTGATCCCCCCCACCCAAAAAAAAAACTCCTCCCCAAAAACCCAAAAAAGACTTACCATCTCTGAAACACACAGAGGCAGCTCTACCCTGTCCTATAAGGCTACCATGAGTGGGCATCGGCTTGATGGCAGTGAGTTTTGAGTGAAATGTCCTACTGTGGCTGTTAGGTGCCATTGCACCCATTCCAACTGACGGCAACCCGGTGGACAGCAGAATGCAACACTTGCCGTCAGGTGCCATCTTCACAATTGTTCCTAGGCTTGAGCTCATTGTTTCGATTTTGTGTCAATCCCATTTGTTGAGGGCCTAACTCTTTTGGCTGCCCGGAGGCTTGACCAAGTCTAATGCTCTTTTCCAGGGACTGATCTTTCCTGAAACTTTCCTAAAATGCAGAGTGGCAGTCTTGCTTCTAAGGAGTATTCTGGCTGTACTTGTTCCAAGACAGATGTGTTTGTTCTTTTGGTAGTTATAGTGCCTGCAATAGTCTTTGCCAGCACCACGATTCAAATGCATGGATTCTCACTCAGTTTTCCTCATTCAATGTCCAACTTCTGCATGAATAACAGGCGACTGTAAATACAATGGCCTATGTATATATATCCAACAACAGTTGTGGCAGTACAATGACAGGGAACTACCAGTGCTTCAGGCCAGATTCAAAAGAAGTCTAGATTAAGGAATATCATTGTTGATGTCAGACGAACATTGTTGCCAGTTGATATCATTGTTGATGTCAGAGAAAAGCAGAAAGGTGTTTACTTGTGTTTTATTGATTATGACAAAGCACTTAACTGAGTGGATCATATCAAGCTTGGGTAACTTTAAGAAGAATATTTTTTAGAATATTAGAGTGTACTCATGAGGAATATGTACTTGGATCAAGAGGCAGTATGAACAGAATAAGGACAGAATAAGGACTTACTGCAGGGTTTAAAATCATGAAAGGTATGCAACAGGTTTGTATCTTCTCACTATACTTGTTCAATCAGTATGCTGAATAAATGCTCAGTGAAGCGGACTTTATGAAGAAGAAAGTAGCATTAGGATTAGAGGCAGGCTTATTAACAACTTGTGATATGCAGATGACACAATCTTGCTTGTTGTCAGTGAGCAAGATTTGAGACACTTGCTTGCTGATGAAGTTCAAGGATTGCAGCTTTCAGTATGGCTTCCAACCTAATGTGAAGAAGACCAAAATTTTCATAACTGGACTAATAGGTAGCATCATGATTATGTAATCATTATATAATGGTAGATATATAACCATTTGTCAATTAGAGAATTAAGAGTGTAGGGATGGAGTCTAGTCTGTCAGATCAAGTCAATGAGGTCTCTGTGTGGGCGTGACCTAAGAATTTCTGGTATTTCTTCCATGGAGGTGGTAGGCACCTCTCTCTTTCTCTTGACTTTCCTCGCAGCCATTGCAGCTGACAAGACATATGGACCTACCCTAGTGCCCTGATCCGGACCAGCCACATGGATTCAACCAAACCTCTGAAGCTGGAGAAGTCACAGAGACCCTCCTGCCAGCCCTGAGATGCTTACAATGCCACTGGAGCCAGACTTTCTACCCACTGGCTTGTGATTGTCCTGCATTTGACTTCATTGCATGTGTTTCATGAGTCTGAAGAGAACTTTACAGATTAGAATCAGACATATGGGCTAATATCAGGCTTATGGCCTTGGCATGGACTGGGTTGGGATGGTTTCTTAATGTACAATTACTCTTTTATAAAACTCTCTCATATGTACACATGTGTGCTTATGAATTCATCTCTCTAGCCTACCTGGACTGACACAATGATGAATGGTGAAAAGATTGAAGTTCTCAAGGATTTTGTTTTGCTTAGACTCACAATCAATTCTCATGGAAGCAGTAGTCTAGCAGTAAAATATGCATTGAACTGGGAAAATCTGTTGCATAAGACCTCTTTAGAGTCTTGAAATTGAGGATGTTACTTGGAGGACTGAGGTGCACCAAACCCAACCATGGTATTTCCATTGCCTCCTATGCATGTGAAAACCGGACACTTAAGAAAGAGTGAAGAAGAATCAATGCATTTGAATTGTGGTGCTGGAGTAGAATATTAAAAGTACAATGGGCTGCTGAAAGGTCAAACAAATCTGTCTTAGAAGAAGGATGACCAAAGTGCTCCTTAGCGACAAGGAGGGTGAGACTTTATCCCATACATTTTGGATATGTTGTCAGGAGAAAACGGTCCCTAAAGAATGACACCTTGTTTGGTAAAGTGGAGAGGCAGCAAAGGAGAGGAAGTCCTGCTAGGAGATCGATTGACACTGGAATCGAGAATGGAATCAAGTGTAGGAACGAGAGTTAGGATGACGTAGCACCGGGGAGTGTTTCCTTCTGTTGTGCGTAAGCTCGCTGTAGGTTTAAACCAACTCAGTGGCATCTGACAACAGCTACGTGGCAGATACTTCTTCAGGTTTACTAGTTCTCTTGATGTGATATTACTACTGTGGCAGTCATGTGC
>PVJH01008973.1:0-81925 GCA_004026705.1 Nesogale talazaci
TATGTTTTTGCTACTCTTTTTTTAAAGTATTCAATCAAACTTTAACACACATTTCCACTTGTAAGGCATGGAATGAAGTGCTTTTTATACATTTATCACACTTTCTTGGCACATGAGTGAATCAGGGACTTTCTGGAGGGAAGGGAGTTGAAGGACACATGGTGGACTGTGTGTTAACAGGATTGGTTTGGAATGAATGGCTAATTGGAATAACATGAGGGATATGCTAGCTTTGTATGATCAAGATATTCTATTTATATTTCATCTTGCTAGATGCAGGTGCATTGAAGAATCCTGCTAACACTCATGTTTTACTTATTGCTCAAGTTAAATGCAATCTTAATCAAGGCTTACAAAGGCTTGGTTAGAAATCTCTCTCAGGGCTGAGCTCCGGTGGTGTAGTGGTTGTGTGCGGGACTGCGGCCCACGGGGACGGAGGTTCAATTCCAGCAGTGGGGCTGGGCCTCCTACTCCCACCACCGGAGAGCAGTGATGCCCCCCCCCCCAAAAAAAGACATCTATCTCACAGAATCAACTAGAAGAGACTCATAAACCAGATACACTGATTTATCATTTATAAAATAGAAAGGATATCTACCTTTCTGAATTGTGAAAAGGTTCAAATGAGATGAATTGTGTAAAATCCTAGCGTAATGTTTCAGAGAGAGTAAAAAAGTGTAAGCAATATCTAGTGATAAAAAGTTAAGAAAATATCTCTTAATAAAGTCCCTCAGTTAAAGAGACTAGCATTCCACAAAGTTGCAGCCAACTACAAATCATATAGTATCAGAGTTTACTTTTCTTTCATTTCATTCAAATCAAGAGAAAAGAATATAACACCTGGTTTGGTTTAGTTTCAGATTTTCCAAAATGCCTCAAATGAAAGCTACATTAAAAAAAAAAGTTTTATAAAGACATATTATCATGTGTAGACAGTATAAGCTGTCTTACAAATCCAGAGAATGAAAGCAATCATGAATAACTCTCCTTGATTTAGTGAAGACTCCAGAGATTAACATAACAGAACACCAAACTAATTACCATTGAGCTCATCTTAAATCACAGTGCCCTGCAGCACAGAGCAGAACTGTTCCACAGAGGTTCTTAGGCCGTGACCTTTATATATACCACCTGTGGACACAGCATTCAAGAAATCAAACGATGTGCCACATTGGGCAAATCTGCCACATAGACCTCAATAAAGCGCCCCAGAGCAAAGACATCCCTTTGAAAGAAGACTCAGGTACACTTTACCCAAACCATGGTATGCTTACTACCCTGCCATGCATGCAAAAGCTAGAAGCTCGCAGAACAAATGATGCATTTGGATCACAGTGTTGGCCAAGGATACTGAGAACTTGCACTGTCAGAAGAACAGTCTCCTTGGGAATGTGTACAGCAAGAATGTTTCTAAGACATGAAGATGGTAAGGCTTAGTCCCACATATGTTGGGTATGTTATCAGGAGAAATAAGTCCTTATGTATGAAGGCAGAGGGTCTATGTCAGGGCTGTTCAATTCGTGGATTACAATCTACTAGCTGATCGCACATGTAGTGTGGGTAGATCACCTGGCATTAAAAAATAGGCGTAAGCCTATCATCATTTAACTGATACACAGTGCAGCCAATCCAAAGCAATCTTAGGTGTCAGACGCAAGCATAAACAACTGTGCTAGGTGCAGTAAAACTGACAAGTTATCACCAATTTCTAGACCTTGGTTTTTTTTCTTTTAAATGTAAGAAAGGGTATTAAAATGAGTGGGGGAGCTGGACTAAGTAAGAAGACAAAAACCTATCACTTTCATACAGAGTGGGAGATTTTGACACTACAAGTCCAGAGTGCATGGACAGTTCTGGGACTTACAGAGGGAAAATACCTAAACATGAGAAAATGTGCTACCTCCTTGAGTGTATTATTCGCCTTTACTTATTTATGTGAGTCAGTCTTTCCCCACATCAAATCATGCAGTCCAAGTACAGTTCCATCATGATTGATGATCATTTGGAAGTGTGCTTGAGGTTGGCTGTCAGCAGCTACTGTCAGAACTATGCATCCCTGGCTCATTCCTTTCAGTGCAGTCCTCAGAGTCAACTCAGGCAATGACCAAAAACTGTACACAGTTCATTGTGCTGTGTTGTGCAATACAGACTCATGTGGTTATGCAAGGTACATAAACATACATTGAACATATAAAGAATTCTTAATGCATTTATGAGTAAATGTAATAGATAAATGTATGTTTTGCATTTTTGTGATTGGTAGAGCCTTTCGATTTGATCATTCTATAAGTAGCTCACATGCTGAAAAATTATGCACACCCCACCCCTCTATGCAAAAGAGGAAGACCCATGGCAACAGGGAGTATCACCATGGACTCACACATCACAGCTGCGAGGATGGCGCGGCACCAGACGATGTCTTGCATGGTGCCTTTACGTGGTGTCACTCTCAGTGCAAACCGACTCAATGGCGCCTGACAGCAGCAATTTTTATAGATGATGGCTAGGTCTTTTCTCCCATGAGGCTGCTCATGTAACAGCCTTTCAAGTAACAGTCAAGCACGTAAGCACTGTGCTACCAGGGATTCAGGATTCCTCAGTCCCCACTGACTTAATCCTTTCTCAGAATGCAGAAACAACTGCAGTCTGCACAGCTCCCTGTCACGATTGCTCCTCATCCCATGTGGCATCACTGATAGAGGCTGGTCCCCATAGTTCCTTAGCTCTTTGTGAACTCTTGCTAGGATGTCCTTTGCCCTGGCTTCAAGGAAGCCACACATTTGGTTTTCTGGAATAGAGTTCCCTATGATCAAAATGCCTTATTCCGCTACGATTCCCTAAGAATACCATATCACATCTGGGTTGCAGATCCTTGAGGGGTTTCCAGCCCAAATCATAAACTGTGCCAGGTCAGATTTCTCCCCATGCATAACATTTAGAACCTTATGTTGACACTGGATGGGCTCGAATGCAGACTTAGTTTTCAAGGGTTTCATTGACTTCTCTCTGGTACTCTGTCTTGGTAAGAGACACTCTACGTAGCCCTGGCAAATCCCCATAACTTCAAATTTCTGGTCAGGCATCCCAGTCTCACTCCAGATAGTCATGAAGAATAACAATGATAGGAAATTATCCAGTGAGCAGAACGGAAAGCAATGGAACTGGTTATTAATTTTGCCAGAAGGGAAAAATGACACAAATTCAGATCTGTACTAACTCACAAGCTGTGACTAATGGTTGTATTGGATCATCAGGAACTTGGAAAGAACACAATGGGGAAATTGGTGTCAAGGAGGCATCTGAATGGTCCAAGAAAAAACAAAACAAGATATTTTTGACATGTTCCCCATAGTACTCACAAAATAAAACAACAAATGTCAGCAATGTACAATTTTCAAATTCATGAGGAATACCACCATGATATGGACAGAAGTCAGTCTCTCTTCCCAGGGGTCCTACTGTTGCCAAGAGGTTTCACCAATAAAGTAGGCTCAGTGAGAATGTTGATATGATACACTTCTAAACAGCAAGAACCTTCATTGATAAGGCTGGTTGGATACAATCACCCCTGAGCATCCACCTCTTTCTCCATCATCACTGATAACAATGAGAAGTAAATCTGAATCTCCCTGTCATCAAGTCAATCCTGATCCACAGCAAGCCCTGGGGGCCTAGTGGGTTGCTCTGTTAACCACAGGTTTGGCAGATTAAGACCACCAGCTGCTCTAAGAGAGAAAGATGAGCAGTTCTTTCCATTCCTATAAGGATATATAATCTTGTAAACCCCCAGAGGCACTTCTTTCCTGCGAACAGACACCAGTATTCACTGAGCTCAGTCAAACATCAGACCAGGGGGACTCATTCCTCCCACTTTCATAATGTTTCCAGATGAGTCTTAGCAACATAACACAGTGCTGACCATTCTGTACCTGAGATGTGTGGATTGAAATGGGTGTCCTTCACAATCCACGAGGCTTTGGGGGTAGCTATGTAATGCCTACTGCATCAGTTTCTCCTTCTGTAAACAATGTGAATGAGAGCACAAGTTTATAGGCACTCAGGTGCTAATCGAAAGATACTTGGCTCAAACCCATCAACTGCTTTGTGGAGAAAAGGCTGTCTGTTTCCATAAAGACTGTAGCCTGAGAAAGCTTGTGGGGTAGTTCTACTAACCACCCAATTGTAGCAAGTTGAAATCAACGGCAATGGAACAGAATGAGGTTTGTTGGGAGGAATAGATGAGTTTTTATTTGCCAATCTCTTAAAACAGTGCTTAGGATATAGAAAACGTGACTAAGTATTTACTAAATAAAGTAATGCAGCATGTCAGAAAATGGCCATTTTCCTAACAAGCAAAGCTAAGGGTTGAATGAACCCTATCACTCCAGTCTTCTCTTGGCTTCTTGCTGGGTTTTTTGTGTTGTTTTGTTTTTGTCTTATATGTGGCTAAAATGTCCAGGCTGGCTATTAAGTCCCAGATTCCTGATGAAAATTTGTGGGTAACTAGATCCCAACCCCTAATCTTGATTCACCTTACCCTTTTTTTTTTTTTAGCCAAATAACCCTTAGAGGACCTGATAGAAACATCCTTGACCAGCATCTGGATTTTCCAGGAAAGAGTTTTCTGTGACACCCTGAAGCATAAATTTGAACCTCCTTACAAAATTGTAGCTTTCCATCCTGTTCTCTATTCAGTCTCATATATCAGCTAAGATCTAGTAGGAAAGAGATGGCACTCAGACTGGGAACTTTAGAAGTGTTCAATTAAGGAAGAGTTTTAAAGACAGACAAGATTTAGAAAAGCCATTAACAAAGGATGGTACAGCTATTGATGGCAGAAAGCCACTGCCTTCCATCGGCTGGAAGGACAGAGAGTCTGAATGGAAAGAGCCTTTGAAGAAGGATGCAATTAACAAGGGTGGCCCAACTGGGAGGTTGCTAGATGCTTGGTTATTTAATGTTGTATAACAAGTTATTCCCAAAATGACTGGTGCAAAACAATAACTTGTAGTCCAAGAGTTCTGGCAGAATAAAGCATGGATAGCTCATTCCCGCTCCAGCATGACTAGAACTTCAGATGAAATGACTTAAACATCTGGAGATGGCTGTAAAGCTTAATAGGGTCATATATTTAGGTTATCATTTCTGGTGCTGGCTGAATTATTTGATTCTTCTTCATGGTACATCTGCTGGAATTGGATTTTCCTCTAATATAGTGAGTTCACTCTTCTATCAAGCTGGGAAGGCTGAAGGGATGAAAAGTGTCAGAATTGCTATCTCTCTCCAAATGGCCAAGTCACCTCCCTACAGCTCTCCCAGTCAAGAATGTCACAAGGTACTCAGACTTTTTTCATAGCAGCTCAGAGGCTCAAGAAAGAGATCCCAAGAGACCTTCATAGGTGAAAACGCTAAAATGCCATCTTATGATGGCCTAACCTAAGAAATCCCCAAACTTCATTTCCACTGGATTTAATTGGCCACCCAAGTCACTGATTCTGATTCTAATGAAAGGAGAGGGAAACTAAATACACTCTTACTTCCAATGAGAAAAGCATGAAAGAAATTGTCACCATCTGCAGTCAACTATGGAAGGGTAATAAAAATATTGAGCTCATTCACCTCTAGCCTACCACCCCCTTGTACTCACTATGAACAAAGGTAACTAATAGCCAAAGGGCAAAGGAGGCTGCTGATGTGGTCCTGACTAGTCAGACACCTACAAACCAAGTAGGATCTGGAGGGGCAAAGAGAAAGCATCTAGTCTACCCAATAGAGTTCATATGCTGGTTATAAGACTTTTGAACCTTCTTTCAGAGTTATATAGTGGTGCCTTCTTGAGTACACAGAAAAGTCCATCAGAAGAGAAGCTCTCCATCAGCCACATCAGTCTGATGCCACATGAGACCTTTCAGTCTTAACAGTCATACAGCTTTGGGGTGGCTTACCCTCCTATTCTCAGACTACCCTCAAATTCTCAGAGCTCAGTTTCCCAGCTCCAGGAGAGTCCTTCTCTCCCAGCAGGTCAGTCTGACTCTGCTAGTGTACTGGGGCTGAGGATGTAGCACTTTTGAACCCAGAGGCCCACTCAGGTAAGAAACTGTGATCTTCTTCCGTGGGTAGTCCCAGTGTTTTTATTTATGTTTATTAGCAGAAGGGAATGATCAAATCTGAAGTAAAGCCTTAAAATTCTGAATTCTTTTTTCCTGGTTATTCTAAGGATTAAATAGCTAATATCTTCTTCAGCAAAAACTAGTGATATAATAACATTTTATTACTGCCAGAATCTTTTTATATCACTGAATATCTGTTCAGTGATTTTAAGATATCTTACCAGCTCATTTTGAGCTAAGTCTTATCCAGATTTTAAATCCTCCACATTAGGGAGAGTTTATTTATTTTCCACTGTCCTAGTATCACATGGTATTGTGCATATTTATATCACAATAAGGTGTCTTACTTTCTTTTCCTGATAAGAGTAGGATTAAGAAGAGTGGGAGGTAAGAAGATTCTCACAGGCCATTGATGTTCCAGGGTAGCAAGCAAAATTCTTAACAGTGAACTGCTAACTCTGGGTCAGATAAAGATGCTTCCCTTAAGCCAAACCAGATGTATTCCTAGCTCAAATTGCTGAAATCTGAATCGCAAACATTCCTAAAGCCTCTACATTACTTTTCTCCTTGCTGATGTCGCTCAGTTGTCAGTTCAATCTCAAGGTGGCTCTGTCTACAAGAGAATAAAACACTGTCTGTGCCTCATCCAACTGTTATGTTTGCGTCCATTGTTGCAGTCACTGTGTCAATCCACCTCCTAAGAGTCTTCCCTTTATAGCTGACTCTCCTTTACCAAGCATGATGTCCTTCCCCAGAGACTGATCCTCCTGACAACATGTACAAAGCACATGAGGCAAAGTCTTACTATCCTCCCTTATAGGAAGCACGTGGGCTGTATTTTTTCTAAGTTAGATGGGTTTGCTCTAGCAGTCCATGGTACTTTCTTTCTTTCTTTTTTTTTTTTTTAGGCATCACTGCCCTGGTGGTGGGAGTAGGAGGCCCAGCCTTTGCTCCTGGGAGCTGGAATTGAACCTCCATCCCAGTGGGCCGCAGTCCCGCGCACAACCACTACGCCACCGGGGCTCAGCCCCATGGTACTTTCAATATTCTTTATCAACACCATAATTCAAATGCATCAATTCATTCACATTCTCCAGCATTGCATGCTTAGAAGCAATTGAAAATATTATTTCTTGGGTCAGAGGAACCTCAGTACTCAAAGTGATAACTTAGCTTTTTAACACTTCAAAGAGGTCTTTTGTAGTATACTTATCCAATGCAGTATGTCTTGATTTGTTGACTGCTGTTGCCAAAAGCATCATTTGTGGATTCAGCACCTTCTGCATTTACATAATGCAGCTCCTTATTGGCAAAATGTAACATTTGTGCTATCTTGATGTTGAAAAGTAATCAGGCAGAAGGCTATAATCTTTGATCTTTACTAGAAAGTCCTTAAAATTCTTAGTTTTCAGGAGGAACTTTGTGTCACATGCATGACACAAGTTATTAATGAGTCTTCCTCCAATCTTTATGCAGTTGAGCTTCTTTGATCACTGGCTCAGCATATAGGTTGAACAAGTACACTGAAGGTAACTTTGACACACCTGTGCTGCAGAGGTTGCTCCCGGGACTGCTAGCCTCCTGCGGAGCCATTCAAACCCATCAGCTCCTCCACGGGAGAACGCAGAGGTCTTCTACTTCCCGAAAGAGTCACAGTCTTGAATAGCTGCAACTTTTTCTTGCGTTCTTGGTTTGCCATGAGCCAGAATCAGCTCTATGGCAGTGAAGCGAGTGAGTATACCCCTGTGCTGTCTAACGCACTGCCCTTTGACCTGTGCAAACGTTTCTGATGACCACAAATGAAACATACTTCCTTTGAGCCAATTCTGACTGATAGCAGCCCTTGTCAGCACATAACTGCCCTTGTGGGTTTCTGAGGCTGTAGATCTTTACGTACAAGAAAGCCACGCCTTTCTTCTGAGTACACTAATATAATGCCTTAGAACTGCTGACATTGTGATTAGCAGCCTGACATGTAACCCAGGAAGCCACCAGGACACCAATGAAATGTTCTAGAATTCCCATTCCTCTCAAGGGTATTCAAAGTTTGTTGCGATCTTCACTAGGGGTGAGGACTTTCCTTCTACCATGGGCCATTGAGATGTTTATAACATCATTCGACACTAACTCACTCTTAGTGCGATGACTGGTATTGCTTCTTTTGGGGACACATGTGATGATTGCTGGTATGGATGAATTCATAGGCCTTGTACAGCTCCAGAGTCAACCATTCCCTACTTCTGCTCTACACAGTTGATACTTTTATATGGCCAATAAAACACAAGTAAACATTTTTATGGTATTCTCTTCTTTCAGCTTAGATCTATCAAATGTCAGCAATGATATCCCTAATTCCCCATCTCTTTTAAACCAAGTTTGAATATTGTGTTGCCCCCTTTCAATGTACTTTGGAAACCCTCCTTAATTTATCTCCAAGAAAATTTCATTTACTTATGATATTAATGATATTGCTCAATTTTTATATTCTACTGGCTCATCTTTTTTTTGGAATGATCATGTATGAGGGGACTTCAAAAAAATTGTGGAATAATTCCATCATCTCTCTTATCTCTTTGAATGGACCAAATTTCACTGCTATGAGATTGAAGGAAAAGCCTAAAGGGGAAAAATAGGAAGAATGTGTCACTGCTGGTCAGTGTAAGACATGGAAAAATAATAATTTACAAATTCTCAGTGATTGGTTAGAGAGGAAGGGTGGGGAAGAGAGGGAAAAAATGAGGAGTTGATACCAAGGTCTCAAACAGAAAGAAAATATTTTTAAAACGGCAACAAATGTACAAATGTGTTTGACACAATGGATAGATTTATAGATTGTGATAAGAGCTACATGAGCCCCAATAAAATGATTGAAAAAAAAGAGAAAGTGTTGACTGTTGTTCTCATTTTGCTGCTAAGTATGTATAGTTATGTGGATTCAATTCTAGAAACCTTACCAGAGACTCGATAAAGGTCCATGGTAATGGCTCCTAAATTTCAGTGGCTTCTGTGTAAATGACCTTTGTTATGAGTTTAAGTCATTTTTCCTGAAGCGTATCATTGTGTTTGCCTGTCTTTATGACTAAATAAATCCTCTAAGGGGTATCTACCAATCATAGATTAAGTCACAGGTAATGAAGACATAAATCTGGGTTTCTCCCAGACCGTTCTCGGCTGCTTACACACGTTAATCTTGACCCATCCCGAGGACTTGTCATGACTTTCCAAGGATCGCTAATCTTTTGTTCCAACCACCAATCCCGACTTCAAATGAGGAAAGACTTAATACCTCGCAGTTAACTCAACTACATCACAAAACCCACTGTCATCAAGTCTATTCCACCTCATAGCAAGCATATAGGGCAGCGTAGACTCTCTGAGTCTTTGTGACTTTCACTCTTTATTGGAGTTACCATCTTTCCCCTTCTGAGCAGCCGGTCATTTCAAACCGCTAACCTTGCTGATACCAGTTCAACTTGTAACATTAGGGCTTTCAGCCAATACTAACAGGCCCTGCTTAGATGCTTGCTTGTTTTGTTATTGTTATTGCTGTTCTTGGGTGCCATCGTCAATTTTGACTTATAACGACCCTGTGGACACCAAAAAGAAATGCTGCCCCATCCTGTACCATGCCCACAATGTCTCCTGTGTCTTAATCCATTGTTGTTGCCACTGTTGTCAGTCCGTCTTGTTAAGGGTATTTGTCTTTTTTGATGTTCTTCTACTTTACCAAACATGATGTCCTTTTCCAGGGATTGGCCTCTTCTGATAGCATGTTCAAAGTATGTGAGTCTAAGTTCTGCCACTCATGCTTCTAAGGAACATTCTGGCTGTACTTTTTCCAAGACAAATTTGTAGGTTTTTTTGGCAGTCCGTGGTGTTTTCAGTATTCTTTTCCAGCATCATAATTCAAATGCATTGATTCTTCTTTGTGCTTCCTTATTCAATGTCTAACTTACACATACATGGAAATTAGCATGACATGGATCAAGCACATTTTAGTCCTCCAAGTAATATCCTTGCTTTTCTATACATGATCAAGGCCTTCTGCAGCAGATCTGCCTAATGCAGTGTGTTATTTGATCTCTCGATTGCTCATTCCATGAGCACTGATAGTCTATCACCAAGTAAGATGAAATCCTTGACCACTTCAATTGTATATCCATTGATCATAATGTTGCATATTGGTACAGTTGTAATCTTGTTTTTTATATTGAGTTTTAATCCAAACTGAAGGCTGCAAGCCTTGATATTCATCAGTGTGATAGTTGGGTTTATTGTGCCAACTAGGCCAGTATGAACATGTTTGGCTGGGTTACAGTTTGATTGAAATTAATAGATAGACAGAAGCCAGAATCCCAACTTCTTCTTGTTCCCTGTTGATGGGACCAGTGTGCTTCTGTTTTAGCTAGTTCTCTGCACCAGCCTGGGTGGCATACAATCTGTGGGCCAAGCCAACCTATGAATCTTGGTGCTAGACCTTGAGGGTCCTTGAGGAACAGCTTCTATATGCTTCTGGAGTATATATTGCTTGAATTTGAGGCTGGATGGATCCTGTCACCCTGCTTGAGTTAAAGATCTCATCTGGGCAAGATTTTCTACATTCCTGAGCTACTGATTCCTCCTGATCTGCCCTGCTGTCTCTGCCTGTGGGTAGACTCTTGCTGCCTTGTCTGAGGGAAGACTCTGCTGTCTGCTCCCTTGACCTTGGACCCAGCAGTCCAGGTGGATTGAATTACTTATAGTATATTAATTACTCCATGAAAGTGAGATGAACTGAGACCTCTGTACTGCTGTGTGGACTATTATATTCATTCTCAATATTATATATATATATATACATAAAATAAGTGTCCTGGTTTTGTTTCTCTAGAGGACCCTGCCTAACACAATCAGCAAGAGCTTCAAGTACTCCTTGGTTTCAACAAATAAGGTATATTTTAAGAGACGTGGTACTGAAGCTTCTGAGGCAAACCAGTGTCAGATCAGGAACTGCTCTGTAAGTTCTACATAGATGTTTATACTGCAGTCAGAGAGCAATGGAAACCACGAATGTGGTTCAGGAGGGAAGAGACATCATCATTCTTGAATTTTAGAGAGATCACGCTGCCTGCAACATGGAAAATGTTTGGAAGAGTGTTATTGATTAAAGTGTGGTTCCTCATATTTGTATCTTAGCCTCTGTAACTGTAAATGTAATGTGGCATGATTGTTTTCCATAAGACAATATAATGTTACATAAATAAGGCTATACTAGTGTAGAGAGTCATAAACTTAATCGCTCTGAGTATAAAATGAGCAGATTAGACACAGTGAAAAGCACATATGGGGACAGACATCTTATGTTAATTCATCTTGTGGATAATCTTTCTCTTTTTCACTGTCCCTTCACTTTGCCAGAAATTATGACCTTCTTCAAGGACTGTTTCCTCCTGATAATAAGTCTAAAATACATGAGATGCAGTCTCACCATCCTTGCTTCTAAGGAGCAATCATGCTGCATTTCTTCCAAGATGGATTTCATTGTTCTTTTAGCAATCAATAGTACTTTCAATAAACTTTGTCAACACCATATTTCTTCTTCTTCTTCTTTGAAAATTTAATAGATCATCTTATTGGGGATTCTTACAGCTCTTATAATAATCCATACATCAATTGTATCAAGTACATTGGTACATCTGTTGTCATCATCATTTCCAAAACATTTTCTTTCTACATGAGCCCCACTCCCACCCTCATGAACTCTTGATAATATATAAATTACTCTTATTTTCATATTTTACACCATCAGCCGTCTCCCTTCACCCGTGTTTCTGTTGGGGGTGGGGATTTTACATTGATAATTATGATTGGTTCTCCCTTTCTCTCCATCCTTCCCCATCCTTCCTCCTATCCACATGATATTGCTACTCTCGTTATTGGTCCTGAGAGGTTTATCTTCCCTGGATTCTGTGTGTTGAGAGCTCTTATTTGTACCAGTGTACATGCTCTGGTCTAGCCAGATTTGTAAGACAGAACTGAGCCCCCAATAAAATTATTTTTAAAATTATTAGCGTTCTGGTTTTGTTTCTTTTGGGGGGAAAAACTTTTATTTATTTATTTCAATCATTTTATTGGAGGCTCATACAACTCTTATAACAATCCATCCATCCATCCATTGTATGTCACGCACATTTGTACATTTGTTGCCCTCATCATTCTCAAAACATTTCCTGTCTACTTAAGCCCTTGGTATCAGTTTCTCATTTTCCCCTCCCTAGCTGGCCCCCTTCATTAACCCTTGATAATTTATAAATTATTATTACTTTTTCATATCTTACACTGTCCAATGTCTCCCTTCACCCACTTCCCCATTGCCTATACCCCGGGAAAGACGTTATATGTTGATTCTTATTATCAGTTTCCCCTTTCCACCCCACCTTCCCTCCATCCTCCTGGTATCACCACTCTCACCACTGGTCCTGAAGAGATCATCTGTCTTGGATTCTCTATGTTTCCAGTTCCTATCTGTACCAGTGCACATCCTCTGGTCTAGCGGAATTTGTAAGGAGAATTGGGATCATGATAGAAGTGGTGAGTGGGGAGTAAGCAATGAAAAACTAGAGGAGAGTTGTACATTTCATCATTGCCAAACTGCATCTCTGGTTTTGTTTCTCTAGAGAACCCTGTCTAACATAGAGGGTTAACATGGGATTTTCCCAGATAAACAGAAATTAATGGAATTTGAATCCACTAGACTAGCCCTGCAAAAAATATTAAAGGCAGTTCCCCAGAAGGAAAAACTGATCCCAGCCCAAATATCCAAAATGTTGATGCTACACAACCACTCAAGTACACATAATAAAATAAACTTACAATGAGTTGGAATAGCTGGGCTACACAATTGTAGTGAAGAGTAACATAAAAATAAAATGAAAATGGTTGGTATAGGTATCAGAACTTTCAGGTGTTAAAGGGAATCTAAGTGATTTGGTAATAAAGAAATAATAGTCATAACAAAGGAAAAGTATATTTCTAAAAAGGACTCAGTTTTGAAGATAGAAAACAAAGAACTTCTCCAGCACCCAGGGCTGCACCAGGATAAGTCTTTGTGACTTCTCCTCAGGGACGTCTCACAGGAAGAGAGTCTTGCCAGCTGAAGCAGAGAACTAGTTAAGATAGCTGCATCCCGGTCTGACCATCAGAGAGCTGGAGACAAGAGAACTAGAAAGGTGAGCCATTCATCTCTCCGCCTTTCAATTGAACTGTGCTTTAATTAATCCTACATGTGTCTATCAGCCAGGTTGGCTCAATAAACCTTAAATAGCACAGTCATCAAAGAGGTAAGAATCATTAATTTTATTGCCTCTGGATCCTAGAACACACATCATTTTAGTAGCCTATGTGACAACTTGGGAGAGATATTTAACGTGCTTTACTGCAGACCCAATATTGATGGTTTAATTGCAGGAAGCACTTGTTGGGTTGAGCTGTGAGTTGGCCTGCCCACTTTATTCACAGACCATCTTTTGTTGAAAGAATCAGTAGCAGAAAGATGATGGTTATTTAAAACATAGTCTTTTGACAGACATGTTCTCAAGCTGCCTGTTATTTCAAATAAAGTGTTCATTGTCATGACAAAATGTAAATTACTATGCAGAAATTAGAATTATGGAGAAAACTTTCCTGTCACCAAGTTCTCTTCAGTTGAAATAGATGGTGACATTAGTTTGTAAACTTTTTGAATAATGTCGTATGCCAACATTTAGAAGGAAAGCGTATTGCATGACTTGGTGAGCCAAAATCTTTTAAGCGATGCTACTAAAAATCCACAAAAAGTGAAGGAGTTCAATTGATTTTAATGTAATAGTAGAAAAATGTATTGGTACAACTACCATTTGTTGAGTTTGAGTATACTCAGTTACCTGGAATGATATTAAAGTCTTTCTTCACTCAAAAATATATCCTGAACTTATCTTAAAATTGGCCTGCCTGTCTGAGCATTATGTTATTTTTAACAACCGTCTCAATTTAGGAATCACATTTAAAATAGGGACTTGAAAGATTATATAGAGACTTTACAGGGTAATGACTTTGTTATGGAGAGAAGGAGCGAATTATTTTACAACTGCAAGAATGTAATCAATATCGCTACATCAAAAATGTAGAAACTATGCTTTACTATGTATGATGTCACAGTTACATAATCTCGTATCAACTTGAGGGTATTAGAAGTGAAGGGGTGGAATCTAGCCTGTCGATCAGGTCATAGCTTGATGATGCCTCCTTGTGGGCCTGTTCTGCTCATGAGAACTCTGTGAACTTTTTCTTTCTCTTTGCCTTTGTCTTGCTGTTGACAAGCCATATGGCAGAGACTTGCAGACACAGCACTGTGATGCCTCCACTGCCATTGGAGCCTCAAGACTTCTCACTCACTGGTCTCTGATCTGCCTGCATTTGGCATCGTTGAGAGTGGCAATATGAGTCTGAAGAGGAATTTATGAACTAATATTGGGTATATGGGCTAATCTCAGACTTATGGACTTGATTTACAGTGGGCTGGGATGCTTTCTCAATATACAATTGCTCTTTGACATAAAGCTGTCTCTTGAACATTTGTGAACATCTCTGCATTTGTTGATCTGGTCAATCCGGTCTAACACATATGCTTTTCAACAAAATAAAATTAGAAAGATCTCACCTTTTCCAAAAAAAAGAAAGAAAAACATTCAGCAATGGCAACAAGATTTGTGGAAATATGACATGCCCTTGTAAGGTAACTATTTCAAAGAGAACATCACCTTCATTGGTGAGCTTTGGTTTTAAAATCATGCTGCATGCTCCTTAAGAAGCATTCAGCCCCTCACTGTTGAGCTTCAGGGAATTTATACATTTTTGGAAGAAGCAGAGTTTACTAATACTTGATTTACTCAGGTCTTCTTCTCATCCCAGAATGGGTTGTGCAACGTTTCTAATTTATGCACCTCTTCATGATTTCATTGCTTGAGAAGGAAAAGAAGGAAAACAAATGAACCTGAAGGAACTGGGACTCCTTCAGTGACTGTAGCTCCTTCTGTCTCTTGATTTATTGATTGCTCTTCTTGGAAGTGCTATCATTTAAAGACAGCAAAGCAGGAAATTTTATCCTGAAACTTTCAAACTGGAATGGCTGTGAGTCATTCTATTTCAATATACTGTTAGGTTTCCTATACGGAATGGGTCTAAGGTACTGTGATTTATCTGAAGCGTCCTGGTAGAGCAGGGGTAAGCACTTGGCTGTCAACCAACATGTTAGCTATTTGATCCTATCAGCAGTTCTGCACGCCAGAAATGTGGCAGTCTGTTTACATAAAGATTTACAGCCTTTGGAGCAGGTTTAGTCTGTCCTATTGGTTGCTATGAGCGAGAATCAACTTGACAGCAATGGGTTTTGTTTCTACATCTATTCTATACAGTAAGCTCTGGTGGTTTACTGAGTTATGTGTTGACTGCTGGCTACAAGACCAGTAGTTTGAAACTACTAGGCTCTCCATGGGAGAAGATTGAGGCCTTCTACTTTCAGAAAGCTTTATCATCTTGGAAAGCCGTCAGGGCAGCTCGATCCTGACCTATAGTGTTACTATGAATTACAATGGATTTTATGACAGCAAATTTAGTTAATAAGCTTTTGCTGTTTAATCTGGATCACTGCATGACCTTTGGTTTATGTTTAAAACACACACAATTATTAAGGCATGCATCAAAACTTATTGAAAATGTTAGTAGAACTCGTTTGGGGATTTGCCAGAGGAAGTCAGCCTCCAACTACCAAAGGTCCAGAAGGTGCAAAGGTACAGCAATGATACATAAAAACTATAGTAAAGTCATAGAGCAGCAGTTCTCAACCTGTGGGTTATGATCCCTTTAGAAGTCCAACAACCCTTTCACAGAGGCCACCCAATTCATAACAGTAGCAAGATTATAGTTATGAAGTAACAACAAAAATAATTTCTTGGTTGGGAGGTCACCACAACATGAGGAACTATTATTAAAGGGCTGTAGCATGAGGAAGGTTGAGAACCACTGACATAGAGGATAAGAAAGCTAGCAGAGAGAAAAAATAAAGGAGCCAGACTCCTTTTTGTTTTTGGGGGGAGGGGGGAGCCACTGCCATCTGGTGGGCATAAGAAGCCCAGCCTTGCTCCTGGAAAGCTGCTGCTGGATTTGAACCGCCAACCCAGTGGACCGCAGTCCTGCACACAACCACTATGCCATTGGAGCTGAGCCCGTCAGACTCTTTTTTATGGTAGCATACTCACCTTACCTCCTCTTGATGGACCACGAAACTGGGAGAAGGGAGAGAAAACTTTTTCTATCTTACGACATCCATAGCTAGCCTTAGAACATGCATATTTACTAGTTACATAAGTCACAAGGTGGTGGTAACTACTTTAAGGTCCCTGAGCTCTCAGGTGAGGAAACCTAAAACCTGCGTTGGGGGAAGGTAGAAGTGGGGTTGGTATCAGGCAGAAAGAGAGAGCAAAAGAATAATGGGTGCTTCTACATGAAGCTATGATCAACCATAGGATCAACCATATGATCAACCACTTTAAGGCAGCATTGCTGTTAAGGGGCGAATCTGTGGGAATGGTTTTTAAAGCAAGATAATGTATTTGGACTTTACCTCTAACTTACCAAAGTGGATACTTCTCTACCATGGAATACCAGTTTTCCAGATTTCCTCTGCTATAAGTTAGGGAATTAATTTTCATCATCTATCCTTCAGTGCTATTTTCCCAGAGATTCTGCTTGAATTTTGAATAATTATTAAATCTCATTAAATTATAGAATGCAGGGTTTTTTGCTTTCTTAAGAGTCAGTCTCAAGAGGCTTATCAAAATGTTATAACTAATTGATAAGTTTTTGAAGACTAAAATCACACAAAGTGTTTTCTTTAACCTCAATGGCGTGAAGCTAGAAATCAGTAACAGGAAAAGAAAAAAAAAAACCCTTGGACAATATATAAACATGTGGAAATTAAACAGCACATGATTAAATTACCAATGGGTCAATGAAGAAACAAAAAGAGAAATCACAAACATCTAAGAGATAAATGAAAATGGAAGCATAGCATACCCAAATCTCTGGGCAACAGTGAAAGCATCACTCAGAGGGAACTTACAGTGACAAATGCCTTCATCAAGAGGGCAACTGCACATTCCCTCACAGAAGGGCTCTTAGGGAGGGAACAAGCCAGTCAGAGTGCAGCATAGCAACGTTGAAATATACAATGTTCAATGTTCCTCTAGTTCTTTAATGATTTCTTCTCTCCCCCCACCCACCCCCGCTTCACCCCACTATCATGATCCCAATTCTACCTTCAAATCCAGTGGACCTGAGGATGTACACTGGTACCTATAGAAACTGGAAGCACATGAATTCCAAGGCAGAAGGACCCCTCAGGACCAGTGGTGAGAGGGACAATAAAGGGAGGGTGAAGGGAAGGTGGGGTAGAAAGGGAGAACAGATTGCAAGGATCTACATATGTCCTCCTCCCTGAGGGACAGACAGCGGAGAAATGGGTGAAGGAAGATGTCGATGGTGTAAGATATGACAAAATAATAATAATTTCTAAATTATCAAGGGTTCGTGGGGGAGAGGGAGCAGGGACAGAAGGGGAAAATGAGGAGAGGATACAGGGACTCAAGTTAAAAGCAAGCATTTTGAGAACAATGAGGCAAACAAATGTGAAAAAGTGCTTGACACAATGGATATATATGTCAGTTGTGATAAGAGTTGTAGAAGCACCCACTAAAATGATTTAATAATAAAATAAAAATGATGAATCTCAAATTAATAGTTTAGCTCATTAACTATAGGAAGCAGGAAGGGGAGCAACTGAAGCCTAAATTTAGCAGAAGAAATAACAAAGATCAGAGACTAAATAAATAAAATTGAAAGCAACAAAAGTAAATAAGTGTGCCCACTCTCACCACTTTCATTTAATATTGTATTAGAAGTTGTTGCCCGGCTAATAAGACAAGACAGAAACCCACAAGGTATCGAGATTAGTAAATAAGGACCGAAAGACTCTCAAAAGGAGGACGAGAAGGTCTAATATAGAGAAAAGATTTCAAAAGAAAATTATGGAATTAATAGAGGAATTTAGCAAAGTTGGATTTCTCAACAAATTCACTTGCAATTGGAAATTTGAATGGTATGTTAAGAAAATAATTCAATATATAATAACATCAAAGAGAACAAAACATGTAAGAATAATTTGAACTGGGAATATGAAGGATTTTACAATGAGCACCGTTAAACATTTCTGAAAGCTATTAAAGAAAGATTATAAAAAAGATGTAATAATCTCCACATTCATGAACTTGAAGACTTGATATTGTCAAGATGTCTACACTATCCGAAGCTATCCACAAATTCAATACAATTCTAATACCAGCAGCCTTCTTTACTGAACTAGGAAAACCAATCTTTGACTTAATATGGAATGGCAAGTCCCTGAAGAGCCAACACAACTCTGAAAAGGAAGAACAACCAGGTTGAGCTACCATAAACAGCTACCATAATCAAATAACAGACCCCCAGACCAATGATATAAAATTGAAAATATGGAAGTAAACCCATACATGTATGCTCAACTGATTTTAGACAAGAGTGCTAAGTCCATTTGTTGGGAATAGGTTTTTCCTTAAATAAAAGGTGCTGGAAAAATTGGATTTCCACATGCAGAAAAATGAAACAAAATTCATGTGCTACGCCATATACAAAAACAAATTCAGAATGGACAAAGGACACTAAGCGAGCAAACAAAAACCATAACATTCTCAGAAAAAGCAAGGACAATGCTCTGACCTCAGTTTCAGTAAGAGTTTGTCTAGTATACTTTTATAAAAGTACAAACAGCAAAAGATTAAAAAAAAGAACTTTGTAAAAATTTAAAACTTTCTTTCACCGAAAGACTTTAACTCAAACCGTGAAAAGAGAAGCTACACAAAATGGGATAATATCTTTGGGAACCCATATACTCAACAAGGAGCTAGTAATCGAAATGCATACAAAACTTTGATAAATTAACAAAAAGACAAATAGGCATATCATGAAAGACGACATTCAAAGATCTCTGTTTTGGAAATGCAGGCAGAATAGTCCTTCAAGGCAAGGCAGAGGTGACATCCTTTCGGGGAGGTTGGACTCATCACTATTATCTGGAGAAGGACATCAAGCTTGGTGAAGTGGGGGGCTGTGAATTGACTGTGGTGGCAGCAATGACCTGAGATGTACGAACAATTGGGAGGCCAGTGTGTCATTCTGTTGTACATATGATCTCTAAATCAGAACCCCTTCCAACGTACCAAACAACAACAGCACATGCCATCAAGTTGACAACAGTCACAGCGGCAAAGAGTCAGTGGGAATCTTGGGGTAGTATATTGGTTGTAATCTGGGGGAAATACTGCAGAAAAGCTGGATAGACATAGTTGCACAGCTCACAGAATGCAATCAATTGCACTAAATTGTATGTGCAGAAACTGCTGAATTCCTACAAGTTTTGCTGTGTACATCTCAACAACCACAATGAAACCATAACAATTTAGGAAGAAAAAAATGATGTGTCATGCAAGCCATGGATGAAGCACAACTAATGGGATTTCACTGAGTTTTGTATATTATGCGGCTATTGCAGACAGCCTGTCAACCTGTATGCTGACAAAATCCTTTCTAATAACGGTGTGTTGTGCAGCACGTGCACAAGAGAAAGTGTAGGCCTGAAAGATAAAGGTGTCCCCAGATGGTGCAGTTACCAGGTTTAGAAGTTCAAGTCCACCCAGAAGTGCCTGTGGCGGTCGCGTACCTATGTCAACTTCATGATTGAGATGTAGAGGTGGAGTCTGGCCTGTTAATCTGGAGATAGCCATTGAGTAGCTAATGAGGCCTCTGTGTGGGCATGGCTTCCTCCTGAGAATTCTGGGAAATCTTGTGATATTTCCCTCTTGGAGATGAGAGTCCATTTTTTTTCCCAGTTGTTGGGAGTTACTCAACTGACAAGACAAGATGGCAGCGTCTGAGGAACCAGAAGAGCTGGAGGAGACGTCACACAGCCTTACCCTGATGGAACCAGACCGCTGAAGGCGGAAAAGCCACAAAGAGACCCCTGCCAGCGTTGAGATGTTTCTATCACCAATGGATACTGCTGATGGACCCTGAGCTCTGGAAACGAGGAGCCATGAGGGGACCCCTGCCGGCACCGGGACTCTGTACCCACTGGCCTGTGACTTCGTTAGTCAGAAGGAGACTTTATAGACTGGTATCGGACATATGGGCTAGTATCAGACTTATGACTTTGAACTGGACTGGGGTAGTATGCTTTCTCAATAACCCGTTCCTCTTGTAATTAAACGTTTCCCTTATATCCATATGCGTGTCTATGAATTTGTTTCTCTAGTCCACCTGGACTAACACAGTGCCTGAGAATAAAAGTTGGGCATCTATTTTCAAACTATCAGCTACTGGAAACCTGATGAGACACATTTGTACACATGTGGCCAATGACACATAGTGACCGGTAAAAAGATGAAGATCCCCCATCATGAAGCTCTTTCTTTTTCTCTGCCATGAAAATTGCTCTCAGTTGTTCTAATATATTTGGGAGGGGAAATCACAATTGTGATTATGAAGCCTTTCATTTTTTTTAAAAAAAATGACACCCTGAGCATCACACCCAAAGTTTCTACCTGTCATTTATCAAAGAAAAAAACAAGTGATCTTCATCAGAAATGCAAGAGTGGTGAAACTGTTCCTCTAAATTTCCTTTTAAAAAATACAAGACTTAAAAAATACATTTGTTCCACCAATGTTTGAAGAGTCTATTTAAAATGACCTACTTATAAATTGGATTGTAGTTAAGTGTGTCACACCTTGATGCAATTGATTCGCTCCTTGCAATTTTCTTCTAAACTAATTATTTTATTTTTAGTGCTTCTGATGAGTGCAGGATAATTTTCTCGAGAGAATGGAATCTCTTTTTAATGGGAACGTGGAGATGAGTGGTGCAGATCTACATATGAGTGTTGTATGCTATTTTAATTGCCTGTGAGTGACAAGTGCTATTTACCAATGACAACACCATAATCTCTCTGTTTAATATACTCCAAATATGAAAGGGAAAGGGCAGAGAGGAACCTCAACAGACCTTTAGGTTTATCTTTGTAGAACTTCAAAGCATGACCATGAGATGATTTTCCATCCCCTTTGTAAAAATCTCTAGGGAAAGGGCCCATGGCTGTTTTCAGCCTTGTATCCATCTGTCCTACCACACCTTATAAGGAAAGTATGCTTCCTATCTATCCACAATTCCATTATTTTAATGCAAGTTCATTTCCTCTGTGTGACTTCTTTGGATACAAGGAACAGCTGCTCGTCATCCTCTGTGTAATGTCTTTTCAGATAGGTCAGTCTTTGTAGACTAGATGGAATTCACGGCTGTTTCAAGAAACATGAGTTAACATTTGTGTGTGTTCCTCTCCCGTGGGTTGAAGGCAGGGACTGGCTTCTGACTAATAGAATGTGAAACGAGATTAGGCTACCTGTAATGGCGTGTATGCATGCAAGTGAGGGTTTCAAAAAGTTCATGGAAAATGGAAATCAAAGAAAATAGATTTTTTTCATGAGTTGAGTATCCATCTTGTTGGAGTTTTTCTCCTTTGCGGGCCTGAGGAAGCAAGAAATGTGTAGGGGAACTCCTGGCAAGGAAATGCAGTTGGTTCCTTAAAGCTGTGAGCAGTCATCTGTCAACAATCCGCATATCTGCAGCCTTGGCTGACACCTTGATTATAGCTGGACTCGGCTGTATGGACAAAACCTCCCTGTGATCTTGACCCACAGACTGGGAGATAACGGACATGTGCTCCTTTAAGCCATGGAAATTGTGATAAGAGTCTTACGCCGTTGTAAGTTGCATTGGAGTTGAGTGGATGTTCTATTGAGTTTTCAAGGCTGTGATCTTTCTGACCAACAACTCCAATATTGTTATCTGCTTTTTAAAAACTTTAAATGTGGTGGAATCCAGTAGATTATAACTAATAGCTACCCTTTGTACAGTAGAATGGAACAGGGCCTGTTCTGTGGCACTCCCACGTTTGCGATGGTTGAACCCATTGTTGCAGCCACTGTGACAATCTCTCTTGTCTAGGGCCTTCCTCCATTTTGCTGCCCCTCTACTTCACTGAGCACGATGTCTTTTTCCACAGACTGGTCTTCTGACAACAAAACCAAAGTAGTGCATCTTAAGTCCTCGCCACCCTCCCCTCTATGGAATACTATTGTTGTACCTCTACCAAGAGAGATGTTTGTTCTTCTGGCACTCCATGGTACTTTCAATACTTTTGCCAGTACAATTCAAGTGCATTGTTCAATTCTCTTTGTACGTAATGGCATAAGCATGGACTTCTTCCACTGACTTGGCCGGCCAGGTGGCTGTCTTCCAACTTTCTTGGCATAGACCAGTGAGCACTTCCAGCATTGCATCTACTTGTTGAATCTTTCTAGTTGGTATTCTTTTTTTTTTTTTTTTTTTTTAGGCATCACTGCTCTCCGGCGGTGGGAGTAGGAGGCCCAGCCCCACTGCTGGAATTGAACCTCCGTCCCAGTGGGCCGCAGCCCTGCGCACAACCACTACGCCACCAGGGCTCAGCCCTCTAGTTGGTATTCTAATAATTCCTGTAACCTTATTTCTCACTTACCTTCAATACAACTTGGACTGTATATGATTTCTTCCTTTTTTGAAAAAGCCCTTCTTTTTTCCATCTCCTCCTCCACCTCCACTTCTTCTTCCCTTCTCTTCTTCTACCTCTCCTCCTCCCTTTCTCTTTCTAATTCTCCCTAATGGGGCTGAAGACCCCAATCCTAGACTTTTACACGTTAGGCAATGGGTTGGAAATGGGTAAGGGGAGGCAGGAGACGTGATTGTGGACACAGGTCTCTCAGGGCTCTTGCTGGTGGGCAGTCAGCAGCAGCTTTGGAGCCAGACTGCCTCTCTGCAAGTGGAAAGAGCAAGGTTTCAGACTGAGAATGCTTTTCTCCCATGTTGCTGCTTCCTCTCCCCTCACCCCTGTTGCTGCTCTCAGCCTCCCCTGCTGCCCTCTCAGCCACTGTCCTCTGACTGCAGCTCCAGCAGCACCAGCAGTAGCAGCAATGACAAGGAAGACACATAGAAGTGGGTTTGCTAGAAACATGGGGAATCCAGGACAGATGATCCCTTCAGTGGTGAGAGTAGCAATACTAGGAGGGTGGAGGGAGTATGGGGTAGAAAGAGGGAACTGATTATAAAGATCAACATAATACTCTTCTCTTTGGGGTATGGACAATAGAGAAATGGGTGAAGGGAGAAATCAGACAGTGTAAAAAATGACAAAGTAATAATTTATACATTATCAAGGGTGCATGAGGGAGGGGAAAGCAAGGGGGGAGAGGGGAAATGAGCAGCTGATACCAAGGGCTTAAGAAGAAAGCAAATGTTTTGAGAATGATGAGAGCAACAAATGTACAAATGTGCTTGACACACAATGGATAGGTGGATGGATTGTGATAAGAGTTCTATGAGTCGCCAATAACACTGATTTAAAAAAGATTGGCTTCCCATATCATTTTACTACAGTGATTGCCTATGTCCAAATCAAACAATGTCCTATTTCACAGTGTCTCATAGGCACACATTTTGGAAACATAGGCCCACATTAGGAATGTGGCAGAGTGGCTAGGTGCAGGGCTACTAAGTTGCTCTGTGGGAGAAAGATTTGTGTCACACTGCTTTTGGAAAGGTCACAGATCTGTGGGAACTCTGTGGGGTCACTCTAGACCGTCCCTTTGAGTTGGAACTGATTGGAAGCGATAATAAGTTTGAACATACACACACATGTGGTTTATGCCACAAAGTATTTTCGCTCCATCAGTGCAGCCTTCATTGACAACTACAGAAATCTGGTTCTCATTATGCACCCAAATATACTTATGCATTTTTCAAGTATATGTGTGTATAATTGTTTCTGAACTGTGCAAAAAGGAAGCCTAATACCTTGCAATATTTCTATAGATTATATTTGCGTAAAATTTACCATGATTTTATTTTCGCGCAATTTGATGTGTTTTGACAAATGTACAGGCTCTGGGAAATCACAGCCTTCTCAAATCAGAGAAACAGCCCGTTGCTTTTTCTTCAGTTGTGTTCCTCCCAAAGGCAATTGCTTTCCTAGTTATTTTCCTGGTAGACATGTGTTCCACTTATCAAACTCCTTGAAAAGGGAACCATACACATCATGTATTTTTGTTGTTGATAAGCACAATGTTTATCATGTTCTACTAGTTTTTATAGATAGATGTAGCTTAGTCCTTTCTATTACAGAATCATGTTCTGTTACTTAGATCTTTTTTTTTTCATTCTCCTTTGAAAGCATTTGGGTGTTTCAGAATTTTGGTTTACTAAGAATAAAATTTCCATGCACTTTTTAATATTATTTTGGGGGGTGTTCCTAAGTTTTCATCCCTTTGGGATCAATATATGTGAATGAAATGTATGGAGGAAAGAATCGGTATATAATTAGCTTCCTAAAAACCACCGATCCTGTTTCCAAACTATCAATCAGCCAGCCTGGCTTTATTGACATCCATTACAATTTTGATAGAAGCGATGTGAGTAGGTCTCCTTGACTTGTTCCCAGTTATGGGGGTTGGGGGGGTCTTTAGCATCTTATCATGAGCTATGTTTGTACAATATTTTTTCGGAGTCCTAGCTGGTGGTGTCGTGGCGACCCCATGGGCTTCCATTGGTAAGGTCAACACTTTGAAACTGCCTCTTGGAAGAAAGACGAGGCACTCCACCACCGTAAAGGTACAGAGTCAGAAACCCTCCGGGAGAGTTCGACCCTGTCTCCTACGGTCACCAGGAGTCAGAATCAACCTGATGGTAGAGGCTGTAGGGTGTTAATACATTTGAATGAATGCTCTTTAGGAAGTTGAAATGCTTCTAGTCTGTGTTTCCCAAGGTTTTCCTCCCCAGCTCACAAGAATTGGGCTGCTAACTTCAAGGTTGGTGGTCCAGCTACCCTGTCTGTTCCTGTCAGGGTGGCCTACTCTGGAAACTCTATGTAGGGCTGCAGCATGTCAGAATCAGCTAAAGATACTGTTTATCTACATCAACCTGAAAGCCTTCTTTTCTGTTCATTGATGACTAAGGTTTTTCAAAATGACTGTATTTTCTCAAATGCTTTTTATTGTATGAATTGAAATGGTCCTATGGATTTGGGCTTTATCCTATTAATATGATACATTCAATTGGATGATTTTTTTTATGTTAAACTAGTGTTATATTCTTCTGATAAATCACTCACAGTCACAGGGTATTATCTTCTTTAGATAATGTTGGTGGAAGAAAAAGCAAACTCAACTCCAGCAGATTCACATGAAGCTGAGGTCAGGCACCATCCAACTTTCAAATTTTTGCTAATTGTGGCATCAATCATTTCTTCCACAATGCTTTCATGTTTTTGCTGAACTTAATAACTTACTGTAATGGTGACATAGAACTCGGAGCATACTCAACTTTTGACTTTTCATTCTTTATGGCAGTGATACCCCCTAGTGCTGCTTCTGAGTGGGCTCATTTAAAACCCAGTAGAATGTCAAACTCTCAATCCCTTGGTTAGAGTTCTTGTCCTGATCATCTAGCTGAGGCTCTACATTCCCAAGTGGGCATTCCCATCATTAACTTTCTCCCAACTAGGTTGAATAGGTGTTTAAGTCTCTTTAACATTAGGAGACTAGCAGAAATTTCCACTGGTCTACCCAACTTTCTGTAATGCTGCATTAAAACTGGTGCATCAACTCTGTCAATGCTCTTTTTACCCATCACATTTCTTAGTGACTATCTAAAACACTCTCTCACCAGGGAAAATTCTTTCCCAATTGCCTCTTCTCATTAGCTTATGTATTACTTGTAGATATCTGCACTGATGGGGTGTGTTAGTCTGGGTGGACTAGAGAAACAAATTCATAGTCACTCATGTGTGTAAGACATAACTTTATCTCAAAGAGCAGTTGTACATTAAGAAAGCATCCCACCCCAGTCCAGATCTAGCCCATGAAGTCCAATATTAGCCCATATGTCTGATCCCAATTTATAAATTCCTCTTCAGACTCACGCAACACATGCAGTGACGCCAAATGCAGGAAGATCACAGGCCAGTGGGTGGAAAATCTGTGGTTCCAGTGGTAGTGGACACATCTCTACACTGGCAGGGGTCTTCATGTGGCCCTAGGGAACCTCCATGTGTCTTCTCAGCATGAAGACAAATTGGCCTCCAGTGACCTATTTATCTCCATGGTTACTCCAATTAAGGTCATCAAACTTCAGGTTCATTGACCAACTAGCCCCCACCTCTTTGCAAGATGACATTAGATTATTTAACCACCTCTTGGGGGTGTAATCTATTGCATTGTTTTACCTTCCACCAATTTTTCAAAAACTCTCCTAGTGACAGAGCTGCAGCAATATTCTGTCGTAATACATAAATAACCCTTCAGATTAAGGGAGAAAATGGACCTCTGGGTATTATATTTATTTAATGCAGCAGTCAAACAAAGCAAACTAATCAGGCCCGTGATTCACTTCATTCTTAATAGATAAGTAGAATTTAAAGTATAATCGATAACTTTTTATGAGAAATTCATGGATTTCCACAGGGGCTGGGGAATTTAGCATTGAGAAAACATTATCGATTTCATGAACACTGATACGACTGATTATGCATTACTTCTACTTTACTGCTTTTCTTGTTTTTTCAATGGTTGCAGTTAGTTACATATAAAGAAGACCACCCAAAACACTGTATTTACAGAAACAAATTAATGTCGAGGAAAACAGAAACAAAAAGGTAATTATTTGAATGCACAAAAGACAAAAACATTACATCAAGGGATTGGAAGACATGCTGTAAAGTTCTCAGGTCATTCATTTAATTATGTGTTTCTCAGAGAAGAACATGTCATCTGGATTGGAGAATGGTGTACCAACAACCTGTGATATGCGGATGATACAATCTTGCCAGTTGAAAGTGAGGAGGACTTGAAGCACTTGCTGATGAACTTCAAGGATTGCAGCCTTCAGTACAGATTAGAACTCAGTGTAAAGTAAACAAAAACTGAACAGAGAAAACGAATTTTTCAAGAATTTTGTCTTGTTGGGATCCACAATCAATGCTAAGGAAAGCAGCACGACCCACCGCCTCGGGTAAATCTGCACACGATCTTTTTACCTAGGTGAAGAACAAGGATGTTAATTTGAGGACTAAGGGGTTCCCCGCAACCCCCCCCCCCCACTGAGCTGTGAAATTTTCCATCATCTCATGTGCACGAGAAAGCTGGACATGGAATAAGGTAGACCGAAGAAGAAAATCAAGGCATTTCAATGACGGCACTAAGACTATTAAACGTACTGCTGACTTCCAAAAGAACAAACACATCTATCTTGGAAGAAGTACAGCCAGAATGCTCCTGAGAGGCAAAGATGGCGAAATTTCGTCTCACATGACTTTGGACATGTCAGGAGACCAGTACTTGGAGAGGAACATCACGCTTGGTAAAGTAGAGGGACTGTTAAAGAGAGAAACACCTTCGGCCAGATGGATCAACACAATGACTTACTACAGTGAGTTTACTACATGGTTTAAAACCATGGAAATAATTGTGAGGACGATTCAGGGCTCAGCAATTCTGTTGTACAAAGGGTTGCTACAAATTGAACCGGACTCAAGGCCACCTAACGGCAATCACGTGTAATGAGTAATGGCTTGCAATCTTATACATTTGTTCAAAGCATGTCAGTCAAACCACTTTTAGTAGACTGCTGCTATTAATGTTATTTACACTTTGTGAAACATACAACTCCAGATTTGATTCTGCCAAAACGAATCAGGTCATGGCAAAAGACTGTAATACGGCAAATGAAGAGACATCAGGTGCTTTAAAAAAAAAAAACTAGTCATTTCTGTTAATTGTTGTGAACTCCCTGATTCCCAGGGACTTCATAACTCAAGGAAACACTGGCAGATCCTGCACCATCTTCATGATCATTGGCATGGTTATCTTCCCAACCTGGAGACTCTTCTTCAACCACTCTAGTGGAGAATGTAGTTACTGTTTTTATTTTACTTGGTGTTGGTTTCAACCCATAGCAACCCTGTTCACAACAGAACCAAATAGTGCCTGCTCCTTCCCATCCTTGCAATGGTTAGTGTGCCTAAGCCCATGGGGGATATCATACTGAAGTTGCTGAACTTTCTATTGGCTGATTTCTGGAAGTTGATCACCAGACTTTGCCCCCTAACCTGTCTTAGTCTGGAAGCTGGAAACTTGTGGACCTGGGATGACTCTGCTAGGACTGGACATCCTGGTGCCATAGCTCTATCTAGCATCATTGCAATAGACAAGTGACTGTTTGAAAACCCAACAGATGGCTGGTGGTACACAGGCAAAACCAGGACAAAACAGTGCAGGGTTGTCCACACATCTGCCCTGGTGAATTTTATAAATGTTTAACTATCCATGATTAATTTTAAAAGCATCCTAGCAGGACGGCGAGTCCAACAAAACAACTAGCTGTTCTGGATGGCATCCATGTAGAGCCCCTTTCTCAACGTAATATAAAACCGTTCAGAGGCACCCTTGTTTTCTGGCTTGTTATGCTTTTCTTCCCCCCAGAAAATCAATGATGAAACCAAATGGGTGTGTGATGCTAAAATCAATTAATCCATTGCTATTTCTTTTACCATTAAGTATTGGTCAGACTTTGTCCGAGTTTACCCACGTGGACCCCATACTTCACTGGACCTTCGTGGAAAGGTCTGGGAGCATCAGTTTTGGTGCCAAACGCTCCAGCTCTCCTCTTCCTTACCTGGCGGGTCCTAACTGGGGGCTCTTAAGTTGCTGAGCTGGACAGGCGCGGAGCAAGGTGGGTCCCAGCACCCATTAGACCCATGCGTTTGCCAAAAGGAAAAGTGAGGCGGGCCAGGCATTGTCCTCCTGGGCCTGAGATGAACGCTCGATGCAGCCTAAGGGCACCTACGGAAGGGTCCCCTCATCCCAACCCTGTCTTTCCTAGAGGGAAACTGCAGACCCATGCAACCACCTTCTCGAGCTTCCTCGGCGACGCCGCCCCTCACAGCGCAACCCAGCGGCTGCATCCTTCGCCGCGCGACAGTTGAATAGCCGCGCTGTCTCGGGAAGCGGGTATTCGGGAGCCCACGAGATCCAGGGTCGCCCCGAGTCCCCGGAGTCCCCGCCCATCACACCTGGGAGTCATACCGAGTGGGAGGGGCAGGGCGGGGCGGGGCGGGGGGGGGCTGGCCCAGCTCCGGGACTGCCTCCGCGAAAGTGCACGGGACCTGAGGGCAGCCCAGGGGGAGGGTCTCGGGGATAAACCCTGCTCCTCTGCGCCAGGGACCCTAGCTGAGGAGCCACGGCAGCTCCCGCGAGCGCGGACTGGAGGAGCGCGGCCGAGACTATGGAGCCCGGCGGCCTCGGCCTCGGGCGGCCGCAGCAGCTGCGGGACCAGGACTCGGTGGAAGCGTGGTTGGACGATCACTGGGACTTTACCTTTTCATACTTTGTTCGGAAAGCAACCAGGTAAGAGGAGGCCCCACGGACAACCCAATTGGGGAGTGGAGAGTGACCTGGGGATGTTCTCCCCCCTGCCCCGCCCCCCCCCCCCTTAAAAATGTCCCTTTCTTCCCATTAAAGAATCAATTCCCGGCTTCCAGGCTCTTTGCTCTGGAAGTCCGTACTAGGTTCTGTTTGGGGACGGCGATGCCTCGATTGGAAAGCGAGCACAATAAAAATGAAATCAAATAGCCTGAAGCGTCCGATCCTATCCGATTTGCTTCCAAAGTTCCAACACCAACCGATCCGCGCCGCCCCCGCCCTCCCGGTCTTCCGGGGGAGCCAGGGTGCGTTGTTCGCGCCGCGCCGCCGCCCCGTGCTCCCAAGTCTCCGCGGCGAGACGAAAAGAGCCGGGGAGCCCCTTCCCCGGAGCTCCGGAAGCACCATTTCCAACTTGGTCCCGGGGATTCCGCTCCTCCCCCGTCCCTCCAAGTCCCGGCCCTGGAGGGGCGGGAAAGCCGGTGGGAGGGGGTGGGGGGGGGGAGAGGCGCGACCACGAGGGAGCCCGCCGGCAACACCATGCCGAAACCTTCCCAGGGTGAGTGCGCTCGCCTTCTGCCCTTCCCTGTGCCCGGGTCCCGCGCGCCTCCGAGGACCCCAGCTCTGGCCCGAGGCGGCGTCGCCGAAAGGAGGGGCTCCGCCGAGGACTCCGCGGCTCGCACACAAAGGGCGCGGGGGAGGCGCGCCCCGAGCGGACCCCGAGGAGCGGGCGGGTCCCGAGAGGCCCGCGGCGACCCCCGAGGCCAGCGCGTCTTGGTCGGCGGCCAGGCGCGGGCGGGCTGCCGGGGAGCGCGGCGAGGAGGGGGGCCGCCCCCGGGGAGGCAGCTGCCCAGCGGGCGGCCGGGGCGCGCGTGGGAACGGCGGACTCCAGAGTTGCGAGGACGGGAGCCCGGGGCCCAGGGACCGGGAGGGAGGAGCGCCGCGGGGGCGGGCGGGTCCCCGAGCGCGCCAGTCGGGAGTTGCGAGGCCGGAGCGCGGCGAGGGCTGCGCGGACCTGGGCCGGCTGGCTGCACCCCCCACCCCCCACCCCTCTTCGGAGAAGGAGCCTCGCCTTGCCGTCGCCACCTGCCCCGGGTCGCGGCTGTGGAGCTGCGGACCCGAGGGGGACCCGCGGGGGCGGGCATGGTGCGGGAGCTGACCGCGCCCGGGCGCCCGGCTCCCCCCCGCCGGCCAGCGGCCGCGGCTCGGCCGAGCGCTCCCCGCCGGAGGGCGGGGCCACGCGGGGCCGGCGGGCCGCGGCGGGCGGCGGGGCCACGGCGCGGGCCGTAGGGGCGCGGGCTCCGGGCTGCTGGCCTTACCTGGGCACGTCGACACCCCCGGCGCCTCCTGCTGCCGCGCCTCGGCTCGGGCCCCTGCGTCGGCACCTGGAACTTCCGACGGTTGTTGGCTATGTTGCCCTTTGGAGACAAAACCAGGTACTTGCTCCAGCGTCTGCCCAGCCTCCCTTTTCCCGGGGCGCGGTGGGGGTGGGATCCCATCTTCGTGAAAATGAGCAACAGGCTACTTTTTGTCTTTATTCCCTTGCGGCTGTATTCTTTGGGGGGAGGAGGCGGGGGGGTCACAAGGTGGAGATCGTTTTTTCTCAGGAATCATCAAGAGTTAGTGTCGTTTTCTGCCTTTTTGCTCTGGCAAGGAGACGACCCTTTCTCGCTTTTGCTTCCACACTCGACCGCCCTCCTTTCCCCGCCCCACCGCCGGTCGGGATTTTGCCTCCTTCTTTCAAAATTCTAAGCCGGGAGCCGCCGGAGAATTGATTTAGTAGAGAACTCTGAAAGGAAAGTGGCTTCTTTTCAAAGAACACTTTTCTGTGCGTTTGGGGTGAGACACCGAAGCATCTAGGATTGGAATTACTGGTTACTGAGTTTGACAGTTTTCGGGGGTCACCTGCCAGTCTGAGGCCATCGGACCCCACTTTTCTTTCTCCTTTGGACAGTTTTCACTCCCATTGAAATTATGCCCCACAGAATGGAATTAGGTTGATTTTCTATTCCTTAGTGTGTGTATGTTTTCTTGGAGGTAGTAGGGGAGATTATCAAATATCAAGGAGTGCTTTATTGGTCTAATGTTGCAGCATAAATGCTACCTCCCTTTTTTCTCTTGTTGAAAGACAAACTTGGGATGGGTCGGTGGTAGCTTTTAACTTGTCCTTGGTTAGAATACTTCATTTTAAGATCTGCTAAAACTTTAAAAGTGCAGTAGCAGTTTTTACATCAAAATAAATGGAAATCGTTCTGATGCATTTTCCCTCATTAGGAATAAAATCCGAATTCTCAAAATTACGTTACCGTGTAGATTGCCCGGTTACAATACTCCCCTCCCTCCTCTGCGCCAGCTCACGTTTTCTTTCACCATAGTTGGTGTTGACTCAAGGTTTTCTGTTATATGTTATATGTTTTTAGCAGTTGAACACAGGGACTTGCACTGAGTCAAAATTCATTCTACTGTCAGTGGATCAGAAAATGAAAGTGCAAAACATGGACAAGAGGTACACGGTGCTGCCCATTGTCAGGGTAAAAACCATCATGGGATACGAGTAGAGACCTAGGCTCATTATAGACTTTCATTTGGTAGTATTCACTGGAAACTTACATTAACATAAGAATGAGAGGTTGGGCATTAGTGACTATAAAAGAGCCAGATAACTAAGCCCAGTGTAGTTCAACTGATTGTGGCAAAGACTTAGTGCACACATTTTAACTTGCCGGTTGATAGCTAAGGATTCATTTATTTTTCGACTGGGGGCTCACAGTGTTGCGGGCACACACACACGTCTTGGTACGTGCATTTTGCAAATGGAAATAGTGCATGTGATCCAGGAAACCTATAGGACAGACCAGTTCTGTAGAGGCATTTGGCATGTTTGAAGATTCAAAGTAAATTTGGATTCACTCAAAGTTAAGTACACAGTAACCAGGTTTGTTAAATGAACATGCTAAATGAACATGAACAGGTTTCTGCATGACTGGATGTTATTGCTGCCGTTAGACACCTGCGCGTCTGTCTCCTCCATTGAGCAGAATCCAGAGTCCGGTATTCCTAAATTTTCATTTGTTGTTGTTGTAAACCATCGAATTGATTGTGACTCATGTCACTGTGCGTGACACAGAGTAAAACAGTCCATAGATTGTCTTGGCTGTTATCTTTGCAGAAGCCAATCACTAGATCTTTCTACTACAGAGGAACTGGGTCAGTTCCAAGGCCCACGTTTTCTCAGCAACTGACCACTTAACCATTGTGCTACAAAATAAATAAATAAAAAATAAAACCCCCAAAACTCATTGCTATCAAGTTGGTTCCAATTCATAGCAATCCTATCAGGCAGTATAAAACTGCCCCTGGATGTTTCCAAATGGCAATAAGTCTCCACAGGCGGGTGCAAGAAGCATCGTCTTTCTCCCAAGAAATGACTGGGAGGTTCAATCTGACCTTGAGCAACCCAGCCACCTGCAAATTTTAATTGACTTGAAGGCAACTAGGTTTCTCTGCACATTGTTTCCTAGAACTAATTTCAAATATTGAGCTCTAAGGACTTTGTTAAAAGTTAAAGGTGATAGGCAAGCAATGCCTTTTAATAATCACAGCCTGTTTACATGAATTTGAGAATGTCAGTTGAATAATTCATGATGTCATCTATCGACATAAAAATTAATCTGGGCCTGCTTAATTATAACATCTGGAAAATTCACACCCTCGACAACTTGCAGCCCGATAGGCCAGTGATACCGTGTTAAATAGAGTTCTGATATGTTAGCATGCACAAATGAGGGCTTCCGAAGGCTAAAACCACTTCATAGCTCTCGTTATTCTTGACAGTATATTAGAAAAATGATACCTTTCATTGGTTACTATTCAGCCCTGTGACTGTGGGTGACATTTTAGATCATTCAATGTTGAAAGGGTGACATGATTGATTTTTTATTGCTTTGTTTTGTACCAGGCTAACGTTTCAGAATATTTGGCATAGACTGGAAATGGGTCATACTAGGTGAGGACAAGTTTTTTATGACCGCTTGGATCAAAGTCCAGAAACAGAAGTTTCACTCTCCCGTGGAGTTTCCTATGACAGATTTTTAGTTGACAGGGCAAAGCTGTGCTGAATTAGTTGAGGTTGCTGGTCCTGTTTTTGAGATTCTCTCCACTTATTTTTATTTTTTTTCAGATGCAAAGCAATAATATGTTTACTTGTGAAGCATTTACATTAAAATAAGAGTATGGATATAAAACACATGGTGCCAGCCCCTTAAAAATCATTGTTCCATAATTATATGGAAATACAAACTGACTATCTTGAGACAAATGATTTGTTGAGCACAGTGTGTTAAACATTTTCTAGTATTGAAAAAAATGTCCTTTGGGTATTGATGGAATTTGGCTTTGTCAATATTCATGATATTTTTATGGGGGTAATTCTAATGTAAGAATGCCCTTTATCCCTTGGATTTACAACCAGGATCCATAGAGCCAGCTCTAAACTTCCTTTTAGTTCCCGGGGAAACATGCATGTGGATTGGATTCTTCCTGCCTGGAGGAAGCCCAGGAGCTCCAGACACGATCTTTCTCAGCACCCTTTTCTCTCTAGATGTTCTGGAAGTTTCAAACGCAGACCCACTCAGAGCCTGAACTACATGGTTCCTAAAAATGTGGTAAAAGAATGCAGAGGCAATTACTCTTAGATGGATATCTCAAAATGAACCCAGTTGCGTGGAACCACCAAACTTAAACAGGCTCAGTAAGCTTCAGCGGGATGCATTTTCCCTCTTTTCTTCTTTTCCTTCTTTTTTTTTTTTTTTTTTCAATTTGTGATCTAAAGAACTGTAGAAATTGGCAAGATTTTTACAGATTATGCATGCCTTCCATGCCCTAAGATTATCAGTTACTTTAGCATTTTGACAAGGCTGAGCAGCAACATTTTTTTTCTTAAATAATCTAGCTAAAATAACTGCTTTGACTTTGGTCTGGTTTTTTGTTTTGTTTTGTTTTGTTTTTTAAGTGTTTGGGACGTCTTTCAAGATGGTTAGCTGAGGGGAGTCTTTTGACTCTGACCCTAATGACAACGAACCTATCTTATTAAGATGCCCCCATCCAGTAGTCTTGATAGCACATTTTCACTTAGAATTTTGCATGGATTCCCTGGTATGTCTATTAATGCTCTGGAAAGACTTCATTTGTACGTGAAAAGGCTAAACAGAACCGTTTGGCATTTATGAGTTTATTCACGCTAATTTTTAGTGTAATGTTTAACTAGACCTCTGATAGTTATGTCTGAGTTCTGCTTGTTTTTGTTCCTAGAGCTAATTGTTGAATTAAAAAAAAAGTCTACCTACTCTAAAGACTTTAGTGAGAACATTAGTTAATTAAATCAATATGTTGATTGATAATGGAAGGTTGACAGTGACTGATTTGGGAATTTCTGATGCAGCTGACCAATTTCCTTTTTATGTAATTAGTTTAGCCTGACAGATGAAGATTTAATAGGAAATACCTGTGATATCAGCTTCCCAGTTATGAAGGGCCTGCGAGCTATAGACCCAGGAATAAAATGTGGAGAAAATCTTTCCACATGAGTCATTCCTGGGTTACTTAACTTTGTGATCTTACTTACTGACTTGCTAGTCTCGCTTTACTTGGAATTAAGTTTTTAAGCTGTAAGTGCTTTATTCTTTGCTGTGAACGCCAGCTATACTTATATAGAAAATGTTTATTTATACATATTGCTCAAGACATGTAGGACAGAGAAGGGCAAAGTGCACGTGAATTACTTCGCTAAATATTCCAAAGTAGCTTTAAAAAGGCCTTTAAAAAGGCTTTAAAAAGGCCTCTGCTTTTGTTCATAGGAACCTGCCTTTAAAGTCTCAAAGGCCATTGTTACCTTCTTTTATTTTTCAAGAGAGGAGACTTTTCTCCTGGTTCCGAATTGTATTGTGAGCAATATTTGCTAATGATTCCTGTTAAGTAGCCTTATTTACTTCTAAACTTCACAAGGAACTGATAGCCCTTAGATATCACAACCCTAGCAATAGTTATAAAATAAAAGTATCTTCCATCGTCTGCAGGAGGAGTAAGGAAAGATCCTGATCTTTTGAGCTGGTCAAGTAATTAAAAGACACAGATGCCCACACAGGCGCACACACAGGCTCCCTAGACCTTGGTGTCAGTGACGTGTGTCTTCCAGTGTGTCTTAAACTAAACAGTGTACTTACTCCTGATAGAGATGGACATTGTCAGTGATCTCCAGTGTCTTAGAAAACTTGGTCACAAGTAACAGAAACCTATCTCAAACCTGTACGGTATCGACTCATGTACCTGAGGTGCCTGGGCTGTAAATTTATGTTGTGGCTGCGTACATATTTAGCTAATTGAATGATCTTCTCAGCACTCGGTCTACTGTCCATCTGTCTGTCATACCATCCTTCAACCTCAGCAGAGGAATTAGATACCCCAACACCCATTGCTTGGATCTCTTCCCTGTGGTGCTTATGTCCCATATGCTATCTTTGTGTGTGATGTTTGCTCTTGATCAGTGGATGTAGATCTTAAACCTTCTGATGTTACTTACGTACACCTGGACACCAGCTGGCCCCCAGTCAACCCTGATTCATGTGTGTTGGAGGAGAATTGTGCTTCATAGGGCTTTCAGTGGGTGAGTTTTTAGAAATAAATTGCTAGCTTTGTCTCCTAAGATGCACCCCCAGCACTTATCTTAGCCTCAGAATTAATCACGCACACCACCCGGCATCCCTTAGCCCTGTCAAGTCTCTCCCATGCTCACTTTGGCATAGCTTGTGCGTTGACCCTGATCAGGCCTCTCCGGTTACAGCAGGCACTCATAGAAATCTCTGTCACCGAGTAGGGGCAGTCGCAAAGGAAAGTGGTGTAGGTAGAGCCAGAAGTTCCAAATATCTGACATAGCTCGGGTTGACATCGTGGATTTTCAAGTGTTTTAAATGTGAAGCACTCACTGCCCCACGGCTGGTGCCAATCCCCAGCTACCGAACAGAGCGAGGATCTGTGGATCTCTGAGGCTATAAATCTTTATGGGCGCAAAAGGCCTCATTTTTCTCCAGCCGAGCTGCTGGTGTGTTTGAACTGTCGACCTCATCATTAGCAGCCCCGTGCGTCACCCACACCACCACCAGAGCTGCCATGTGAAAGAAAGTAGGAGTTCATTGCAGTGATAGCACATGCGCACGTTTCATGGCAAACTAATGCCTAACTCCATTAGGAGCAGAATTCGGAAACTCCAGCCAGCAGGAAACGGACAGAATTCATTCAGTCACTCTCACAAAATAAATATGCCCCTAACCGGCCCCTGAAGAGTCTGGCGAAGTCAGTTGGCCTTGCCACGATGATTCCCTTCGCCCACTCGATCACTCCACTTGAACAGTCAGGACGATTTGCTTCCTGTAGCACAATATAGCAGCTTTTGATTTCTACTTGCTGTGAAAGCATATTTGCATTTTAAATCTCTTTATTTTCTCATCATTCAAAAATTAGGCTGCGGTATGACTGGAAACGCATGTAAGCCTGACTGATGGGGGAGAGGATCCTATAGTGGGGGCATTGGTGACTCAGTGGTAGACCAGAGGTTGTTCCTGGTCAGTGCACCCCGGACACAGCTATCACCCACCAACCAGTGGAGGCTTGTATATTACTATGATACTAACTAGGTTTCAGCAGAGCATTGAGCCTAAGCTGGTTAGGAAGAAAGGCCTGGCATTCTACTTCTGAAAAGCAGGCAGTGAAAACCCCGTGAATCATAACGTTCTGCTCAGATTGATCGTGTATATGGCGGCCAACCAAGCGGTGTTTCATTCATTGTGCCTTGAAGCAGTACATGTCAGAGCCAGGTTCCATCGCCGCTAACAGAGTGGCTGCAACAATGGGTTTACGTTCAGAAACAATGTGCGGATTGCCCAGGACCAGACGGCGTTTAGTTCTTTTCCGCTGGGGGTCGCTGTGGGTTGGAACTGACTCCATGGCACCTAAGGTAACGGCCAGATTATAAGACGACCATCCAGTTAACGTACGTAAAGCACCATTCTCACGCCACTCCGTTGTCTGCACACCTGTGCAGATCTTCAAAATGCACTTGTGTTAGACACTGAGCGCAAGCATCTGCTTCAGAGATTTCTTTCCGATGTAGAGTAGGTTTTCTCTGAAGGGACAGCTTTCGTAGCATGTGATTGTGAATGCATGGAAAATTACAAAACCGTATATCCCGTCCAACTCTCGGGCTAGTGTGTGTGCAAAAATTACATGAAGTAATTCTGCGTTTTTATTTATATTTAGCCTCTCGGATGGTTTCCCCTGTGGAGAAAGTTTGGTAACACGGACTATCTTTAGGCAGAGGATCTATTTTATTTGCCAATGCAGACCCAAAGTAACCGCACTCACTGTGCAATCGGTGCAGAGATGACTGGGAAACAGCCTTGGGCTGGAGGTTACTGCCTCCTGTCCGTTTCATTGCCATTTCCTTCAGAGCGAGTAGAACTGCTCCGGATCTTTCTCTCTGCTGTTTGTTAACTTCGCAGAACTGTTCCCGCCAGGCCTTTCTTCCGTAGGCTGCTGGGTGGATGTGAATGAGCAGGGAGAGCTTGTTCCACCCACGCCTCTTTATTTGGAAGTAGCTAAAAGTGCTTGTTTTCATCTCATACCTGTTGAACAAGCCCAGGTAGCAGAGTGAGCCAGCACTGTGGGCCTCCTAAGCATGTAAGGTAAGCGGTTCAGAAAGATGAGACTATCTGCCCCTAAAGCTTACAGCCATGGAAATCCAACGAGGCCATTCTGTTCTGTCCTGTGAATCCCAGTGAGTCCGCATGAGCTTGATGGCAGTAAGTTTGTTTGTTTTAGTTTAACAATCACCTGTTTCAGTGAATAACCATTTACTTGTCAATACTAATGGTTCTCAAGTAGATGGTTTTAGCATTTGAAGAGCCCTGGGCTACATGTTGTTCTGGCTAGCCACAAGATGAATAGGGTGAAACCACCAGCTGCTCCGTGGGACAAAGAGGAGGCTGGTACTCCCATAAAAGTTACAGTCTTGGAAGCCCACAGAGCCATTTCAATGAGTCGAATCAACCCGATGGCAGTGAGTTAGGTTGGGGTTTGGTTTGCCTTTTGATGGTGAGACTTTGTTGTTGCAGTGTGGGGGCGTTACTCCACGGCAGGAAGTTTCACCTCTCAGGGTCCCACAGACTAAATGACCCGCCATCAGACGCACTTCCACGTTTCCCAATGCCCCAGAGGCTGGCACAACCACTTGATTGAGAACCACAGCTGTAGGTGGTTTAAATCTATATCTTTTTTTTTTTTTTGCCCTGTGTCTTTTTAAATAGTGATTTTCAGCAGTTAAGCATTTTAGTTCAAAGATCTTGTGTTTTCAGTTCCTTAAATATAGCGCAGACTTTGATAGTCATTCTCAAAGAATTGTTGTTGTTCTAGGGGGACATGGAGTGGGATCTGACTCAGAGAGCCGGTGTAGAGCACAGGGGAGCACTGCCCAGTCTTACCCCATCCTTACAATCCTTCTCCATGCAGCCACTGTGTCCACCCTAACTGCCTGGAATCTTCCTCTTTCTCAATACCTCTCTGCTTTACCAAGCAAGGTACTGTTCTCCAGGGATTAGTGTCTCCTGGTAACATTCCCAAATAACAGCAGGATAGTGAACGCTTTTATGGCCAATAAGCATTTTTGCCAATTTTTTGATAGACATTATTAGTGGTTTGAAGAGAACTTTTTGTGAATTGTGTAACATTATCAGGACAGGAATAATGGTGAGACTTCAGTCCTTTCAACTTTGTTTCAAGTTTTAAGATCAGCCCAAAATAAGAAACCTCAGCTTTTTATATGGGGGGGGGGCTGGATGAGGAAAATGGGGTGAGGGGGCAGGTGAGGAATAGAATAGCAACAGAGATTACTGAATGAGCTTGAAAATCCTACAGCTCTCAGAGCCCTTCTTTCCCATCAGGCTAGCAGAGTATCAACTTCTCAGATTGAATAATTTAATTCTTTAAGTCTTTTTTCCAAGTAGAAGTAGTGGGTACAAAATTAACTTATGCAGACAACCGTAACTTAAACTATAAAATAAAGACCCCAAAGCAAAATTATCTGTTTTTTTTTAATGCGAGTCATAATCATGTGTTTCCTTCAGATCATTTCAGCAGACTTCATGCACGTTATTAAGCTTTCTTTCCCAGACAGGAAATTTAGTGTATGTCTTGTGATTCTAGTATTAATGAGTAATTGGAAAAACATAGGGAAGAAAGAAAGGGGGTGCAATTTTCAGTCGTGGATGTGCAGACAGGGAAGTATGTTCTGTTGTGTTTCAGAGCTGCACCTCCTCGTTTTGAGTTGTTGGAGGCGCCCTGTCAAGTCTCCCCATAAAACACTGCCCAAAGAACTCACCCTAATCCCATTCCCAGTGAAGCCCAGGGTGGATTTCAGCCGAAGTTTGGGGGTTATGCAAGTCAGCTGTCTTAGATGAGGACTAAAATGGGCCAACTTGCACCTAGATGCCCACATGGCAACGAGTGTGGAAACATTGTTTTATCGAGTCCTAAAAAATCTGCTCCCATTTAAAATTGCGACTGTGAAACTTTATGGTTTTCCCTAAGTATGCTAATAAGTTATAAATTTTTCACATTTATTTTTCAAGCAGTCTTGTTTTATCTGATAGTTTAGTTGGGGGGGGGGTGGGACTTCCACATACAGCTATAATTAATTTCTGGGGGCAAAATGAATTCCTAAGTAGTAGTGTAAAAACAAAATAGACATTTGAGTCATGCCTCAATTAAGTATTCTTTTGCTAACCTTTACCCAGGAGCCCTGATGACACGGTGGCTCAGGCATTTGACTGTTAGCCGAAAGGTGAGGAGGCCGAATCCTTCAGCTACTCCTTGAAAGAATGATGAGACTCTCCATTCCCATCATGGCGCTCAGCCCAGGAACTCCAGGGAGCAGCTGAAATCTACCCCAAAGGGTCCCAGGGAGTGGGACTCTACTTGAGGGAGTGGGTTTGGTTTGTTTGTTTCTACATTTATGTGGAAGTCAGAAAATCATGTTACGTGAGCTGAGGTTCACAGTTTGGGGAAGCCCTTCTTCACTCTAGTTTAATCACTCATTAATACTAGAATCACAAGATGTATACTAAATTTCCTGTCTGGGAAGGAAAGCTTAATAACGTGTTTGGTTTGGGGTTGGTTTTCCGTTTGATGGTGAGACTTTGTTGTTGTGTGGGGCGTTAGTCCATGGCAGGAAATTTCTGCTCTCTGAGTCCTAAGGACATACTAAGGACATGCCCCCTTAGTTTAATTTTTACAAGTATTAAGTAGGGCGCGCAAAACTTTCTGAGGGGATAGAGGGGTGCAAACTGTTACAAGAGCATCTCACATATGATTCACAAAAGAAACACATAAATTCTTGTGCCTATTTGACTTTCTACAAAAGTCAGACAGCTCCTTCATCTTAAAAATGGATCTTGAAACATTTGAAACTGTATGCTTCCAAGGCAGAGTAAAATGTTGATAATGTTAGGAAACATTGACACAATTACTCTCCCAATTTTCTTTAATGAAGTATTTTTGTAGAGGCATTTGTACTGTTAAAACAGGAGCCTGAAAAAAGCAATAGCTTAGCATATTTAGTTAGCGTATTCTGGAAGCACTCAGTGAATAGATGCTCCATTTTTATGAAGGGGGGAAAAGTTTTTTACAATACACTCCCATTTACTATTCCATTCAAGAGTTTCAAATAGTCACTTTCATCTAGTAAATGTTTGCTGTGTGCCAGGCATTGTGCACTCCCTTGCTGCACGTTCTTGCCTCACACTTTTCTAAAAGCCAGTGAATGTCATGAGCCCTGTTTGACACAGTAAATCACGTCCCCAAAGCTTGACTCTTAGACATAGTTCTGGGCTTGAAGCCGGCGTCTGTCCCGTTGAAATCTCTTAAACATCTTCGGTCCTGGAATTCAGTGTCAGCATTCATGAAAGCAATGCACAGACTCAGAATCAGTGCCAGGAGGAATCTCACTCCAGAAAAGGGGAACGTTTCTCCACAGGCCTCTAAGTTTCATGCAAGCACATCAGTTAATGATGTGTCTAGAGACTTTGCCCAATTGGATTTAGTTTCCATGTATAATTTTAGTTTAGAAAGTGAGACATCCCCAGTCGCTTTAAAATAGAGTGACTGGAAATTTAGGTACTAGGCCGATATACTTTTTTTACTTATTAGAACATAAATACCCTGAGCACAGGACATTTTCAAAAGAAATTCTATCCTTTGATGCAGGATTTCAGGTAAGAGGCCATCCCACATTAAACTGATAGCTCTGTAAGTTGGTTTGATCTCAGTATAGTTTTAACCCCTTGGGGTTTTATCAACATTTTACTTTGCCTTGGAAGCATACAGTTTAAAATGTGTCAAGACCCATTTTTAAGATGAAGGAGCTGTCTGGCTTTGGGAGAAAGTCATATGGGCACAGGAATTCAATACAAGTAGCATGTGTTTCTTTTGCCAATCATATTTGAGATGCTGTTGTAACAGTTTGCACCCCTTGATCCTCTCAGTAAGTTTTGCGCGTCCTACTTAATACCTATAAAAATTAAACTAAGAGGGCATTTGGGAAAAGCCGTGACCTGTCTAGCTTCGTAGAAATGTTTTAGAACAGAAACGGCACATTGCCATTTTCTTTGTGTGTGTGCAGTAGGATTCTAACTATAATCGTGAGTTAAATTGACAAATTGAGAAGGGGGAGATTTTGATTCTTAGTATTATATGTGCCATATGAGGACCTTTATAATTTTATTACTCAACGATTTATAATTTTTTCAGAGATTAGTTCAATATGCAATACTTAAATTTATTCAAATATCCACCCCTATAAAGGGTCTTCCTAGTTTGACATCACTTAATCAAGCATTTTTTAAAAAAAACAAAAAAAATCAAGTATGTAAAAATCAGTGAAAGGTGGTGCCCTTTTCATTTACTTCAAAAACAGGACCACATAGAATATTGGGAAATGTCTCACACTGTATTTCCCTCCGAATATGTATATTTTGTTCTCTCCCATGCAAACTTTTGATCACTACAGCCTTTGTTACAACCATTGTGAAAACAGATGACAATTCAATTTCTTAGCTTCCTACCCCCCCAGAATTTCTCTGACCTTTTTTATGATTCATGAATGAATTTATTCATCCTTCCTTCTCCCTAGTGTGTGATCACTGAAGGCCAAGTGTCTGATACTGCATTGTGGCCTTTTCCAGCAGCATTTGCTGGAGTCGGGCCGCTCAGCCTTCTCTGAGTGTTTTGCGGACCCTTCAGCCATGTTGCAAAATCATCTATAGCGTTATAAAGCAGCCTCGCGCACTCAGAAAGTTTCAGTGTTGTACTCATGCTTTTTATGAGCAATTTGAGCTTCAGGAACACAGCAAAGACACTGTCATTCTGATGGCATTCATCCTTTGAAGGGGTTTGAGATTTACAATTTAAGATCCACTCAATGACCAGACCTTGGCGTGGGTTTGGGACACCTTCCATTTAACATTGCTTCCCAAAATAGAATTACTTGTCACTCCTCTGGGTTCTGGACTTGCTCACCGCGGGAAAGGGTGCTTGAATGAGATTTAAGCACCAGTTAGAAGCCCTGGTGGTGCCCCGGATTAAGTGCCGCACTGCCAATTGAAAGAAAGCTGAAGCACTCTGCTTCTGGGAGAGTTTCACAGCCTTGGACTGCAAGCTCGTGGGCCAGTTCTCTGTGCTGTCTCGGTGCTGTGAGATGGAGGTGATGTGTTGGCATTCAGTGATCATCGGTCAGTTGGACACCCTGGTGGTACAGCAGTTAAGTGCTTGGCTGCTTCCTGGAAGACTGGCAGTTTGAACACTCTGTGACAGAAAGACAGGCCTGGCAGTCTGTCTAGAAGATTCCAGGCAAGGAAAGCATCCGGAACAGTGCTGCTCACTCACAGGGATCCCCAGGAGGGAAGTGGATTCAGCAGCACCCAACAATGACCCCCGGCTGCGGCCTGGGCAAGTTCGGAACCACAAAGGAACCCACATCACCACGTCTTAGGATGTGCCCGTGTTGCATCAGAGAGCGGCAACTCCCAGCTTTGGTGCTTGGTACACTCCAGGGTTTTTCCATCTCCTTTTAGAAACAAAGCTAAGTATAATATACCCATTTGGTACACTCCAGGGTTTTTCCATCTCCTTTTAGAAACAAAGCTAAGTATAATATACCCATTTGAAAGAAAAGGTGAATAATGTTCATCTATGAGGTAAGAAATTTTGAGTGGAAAAAGAGGCACTAAGTAAGTGACTGGAGGATAATGAGGCAGATTTGGGCGAGGAGAGAGAGAATGATTGGGACAATGAGGCAGATTTGGGCGAGGAGAGAGAGAATGATTGGGACACGGATGTTAAGCATCGGGATCTGGTCCGTGGTTATACATTCCAGGCATCAGTTTTCATTGCATGTCGCTTGACTATGGCCTTATGTCAAGTGTGAATCCCTGTCATCTCTCATTAACAGCTTTCTAAAAATTGAGTCAACTAAAATGCTTTAGCGTAAGAGGGCCACTGTGCTTTCTGATTGCTCCCCAGTTTGCAGGGAAGGAAGCGAGGTTATACTCATAAGTGAAAGTGGGTGATCTCTGAATGACTAGTGCAGGTGTAGCAAAGGGTAATAATACATCCGAGGAACTTAAGTCTATTGTGTTCTTTTTGCTCATATTATTTTGATGCAGTGCAAATTCTTTGGGGTGTGGGTGGGGGGGGGTCAGGGTTAAAGAGTTACAGTCTTGGGAATTCACAGAGGCAGATCTATCCTGTCTTGTGGGGTCTTTATGAGTTGGCATCTACTTGCTAGCAGTGATTTTTAAAGGAGCTTGATAACACTTGCCTGAGTAGGGTTGAGGATAAAGGGCCTTATGACTGAGAGAGAAGTGTGTCTGCCAGCCAAGTTGAGAAGTGTTGTGGACAGAAGAACTGTATTCTGAACATTTTTGATCCTAACCCGTAACCTGTTAACGTCCCTAATAAACCCCATAATCATGAGTATTGCATTGTCTCTGACCTCTTTGTGACCCTTATAATGGACGAGGGAGCCCCAGAGAGTATTCGAGTGCAGGGACTCTGGGTTTAAGAATAAACGAGAGAAAGATGCAGGTGGTAGCATATCTGCCCACTGCCTCACAGAAATCAGACGGGGGCAGATGTCGAGTTAGATTCTCCTTATCCCTTGTGAGAAACCTCCACTTTATTTTCCCACGAATCCCCCCAGAAGTGCAGAAGAAAGGATTAGCAGTCTGGTGGCATTGGCCTGCTAGCACCAAGGCCGGCAGTCTGAAACCACTAGCTGCTCCGCGGGAGAACGCACAGGGCTGGCTGCTCCTGTAAAGAATGGCGATCTCAGAACTCGCAGAACTGCTCTTTCCTAAAGGGTCACTGTGTGGCCGGATGGGTGTGATAGCAGTGAGGGGTTTGCTTTGGTTTTGCAGACAGACCACAGCAAGAAATCGGAGCTCAGTTCTACTCTGCAACACCTGGAGTCACAAGGGCTTGGAATCACTTTAGTAGGGGTGGGTTTGGCTTGGGGTTAGCAGGGTTCTCTTCTGAGTGGCCTTTTGAGGTATCTGTTTTGGTCAAGGACTTTGAGTGCTCAGTGTGCATTGGTGGTATAGTCAGGTGCCATAAAGTTGATTGGTGGTATGTCAGGTGCCATAAAGTTGATTTCCACTTAGAGCGGCCTTATGTGACTTCTCCTCCCAGATTTTTCAGGTTGTAATTTTAATAGAAACAGAGCTACAGATCTTTTCTCCGAAAAATTCCCTTCTTGTTGCTGAGTGCAAACCTCCAATCTTTTCATTGAGCAGTCGAATGCTTAACTGTCACGTACCAAGCCTGTTTTCAGCCCTGTTGGGCCCACTCTGCCCGTGGGCTCATCCCACTGAGAGCACACTTTGTCCATCGACCGTTCTGTGAGTGATTCTCCTGGCTGAACTCTGAAGAAGTGTACAGCCATGAAACCTCAACCTGGCTCCCCTCATCTCCATGGGAATGAGTTTTAGGGACACAGCCGAGAAAGACATCTCATGAGAGACCATTCATGGCTCTTTACTCTTATTTAAACCTCAGGAAGCTGATTTACTAAGAGAGCTAAGGGAGGTAATTGTGATTAAAGATGACCCCTTGGCCTCTTGGTGGAGTCTCCAGGACCCTTTATTACAGTCACCTCATTTGTACAACTGAACAACTCGAACCCTGGAGAAAATGAGCCCCAGAGAAGTGATCATCGGTTTGGCATCACATCTGTATAGAATTGAAACTGGAATGGGAGTTATGTCTTGACTGCCAAACTGGTAGAGCTGCCAAAGGCATCCAGTAGAGTCTCTTGATGATGCAAATGATTAACATGCTTTGCTGTGAACCAGAGGGTTGGTGGTTCAAGTCCATCCAGTGGTGTCTCTGAAGAAATGGCTGATGATCTTCTTTTAAAGACTAACAAATCTGTCACCGAAAACCCGATAGCCAACAGTTCCATTCAGGCATCTATGGGTTTCTGTGATCCTCAGGCTACTCGATAACAACTGGGTGACAGTAGCACCTTACACTTCTTAAAGAGTTTAGAACTGGTACTGTGTCTCTCCTCTGACTCCTGCTTTTTTGTTCCTGTATGTTTTTTGGTATATGAAATCTAAGACGGGTGAATCTGTAGAGACAGTAACTGGGTTCCTGGTTCCTGGGGGATCCTGTGTGGGAAGTTGGGGGGAAATGGGGAGCTAATAACAAGGAGTACAAGAAAAAAGAAAATGTTCTAAAATTGATTGTGGTGATGATTGTAAAACTCTCCTCAACATGATTGAACTATTGAATCATATGCTCTTTGGATTGCATCCCAATAAAGCTATTTAATTTTTTTTTTAAAAGAGTGAAACTGAAGCCCAGGGAAGAACAGTTTCTCACTGTTCAAAAACCACATTGGTGGCAAAAGGCTAAGACTAGAACTCAGGACCGGAAGCTGGACGAGTACTACCTCCCACTGTTTGTAGTCCAGCCATGGTTGCAGCACCACTTCACAGGGAACTGCCAGAAATTCAGGCTGGATTCAGAAGAGAACCTCTAACCAGAGAGGTCATTGTTCACATCAAGTAGGTTTTGGCTGAAAGAGAAGACTAGAAAGATGTTTTATTGACTATGTTTTATTGACTATGCTGACATTTTTCTGACTGTGATTTATACCAAACGATGGTCACCCTTGAGAAGAATAGGAAATCCAATACACATCATTGTGCTCCTGCAGAACTTGTCCATGGATCAGGAGGCAGTTGTTAGAGAAGCTATCCATCGGGTGTATTCTCTCAATTTGTACCATCAGAGAAGCTGGATTGTATGAAGAGGAATGGGGCATCGAGACTGGAGAAAGGTCTTTAAGCCACCTGTGGTATGCAGAGGACACAGCCTTGCTTGCTGACAGTGAGGAGGACATGAAGCACTCGCTGATGAAGATCAAGACTTGCAGCCTTCACTGTGGATTGCATCTCAGTGAAAAGAAGACCCAAATCCTCACAACTGGACACGAGACGGCATCATGACAAGTGGGAAAAAGACTGAATTTGTCATGGAATTGTGTCTTGCTTGGATCCACAATCTGTGCTCAGCAGTCAAGAGATCAAAGGATGCATTGCATTGAAGAATTCGAATGCACAAGAACTCTTCAGAGATTTGAAAGGCAAGGATGTTACTTTGAGGACTAAGGTGTACTTGACCCAAGCAATGGTATTTTCAGTAGCCTAATATGCATGTGAAAGTTGGATGTTGAATAAGGAAGACTCATTGTATTTGAATTATGGCCCTGGTGAAGAATACTGAAAGTACCATGGAATTAAAAACAAAACAAACAAACAAAAAAAAACCCAAACCCAAACAAGTCTGACTTGCAAGAAGTAAGGCCAACATACTCTTTAGAAACAGGAATTGTGAGTCTTGGCCTCACCTGCTTTGTACATATTATCAGGAGGGAGCTGTCCCGGGGGAAGGACATTATCGTTTGTAATCTAGTGATGGATCGAAAAAGAGGAAGACCTTGGACCTTGGATTAATTCAGTGGCTACATTGATGGGCTTAGCGTAAGAACAATTGTGAACCATACCTGGACAGTGCTTCATTCTGCATCTCATAGGGTCACTGTGAGTCCCAACTGACTGAGCAGTCCCAAGGGGCTTTTAGCAATTTGTCATTCTGCCTTTTATAAGCTTTTTTTTTCTGCCTGGAATATATTGCCCTATGCAATATGTGATATTGAGTGCAAAACCGAAGAGCTTGATTTTTATTTACAGTATTTCTACAAATTATTAATATAAGAGCATTTAATTAATTTTGTCATACACAAGCTCACAGTAGCAGAGTCTGGTGTGCTCTTTCAGGGATAAAATTAGTGATTTGGTAGCTGGGAACTCATCAATCTGATGCATAAACACCAAACTAAACCTCCTCTCATTGAGTCAATTCAGACACCTAATGACCCCATATAGATAAGGCTTCCAAGACTAATGATCCAGGGGAATAAACAGCTAGGGCATTGAACTACTAAATTTGCAGTTAGCAATATTTTCCCACAATGCCACCAGAGCTCTTCAATTGTGGTTGTGGTTGGGTGATTTGAGACATTTTCAAATCATAGTGAACCTATGTGCAACAGGGTTATGCCCCGTTCTGCACTCATCTTCACATTTGTTATGTCTGAGCCTACCATTGCATCCACTCTGTCAATCCCTCTCCTCTGGGGCCTTCCTCTTTGACGCTGCCTCTCCACTTTACAAAGCATGATGTCTTTTTCCTGGGGCTGGTCTCTCTTGATAATAGGTCCAGAAGTAGTGGAAGGAGGGTATAGAATTGACAATGGTATGATAGCTATTGAAGCTGGAATCTCACATAGTCTGGAATTTTTAGTTTCAAGAACATGTTGGCCTAAGCAAGCTTTCCACTCCACGACAGCCAAAAGCCTTGTACTAGATCAGCTGACTCAAAGAGCTAATCTTTCCATATGTCTTTCAAAGAGGATCAAAGCTAATGAGCAGCATTTGTAAACAGGGGCAAGTCTTGGATTTACCAGTAAAACCCAGAGAACAAGGTCTAATCAAAGTTTGCTTCAGAGGAGCTCAGCCACAATGTAAGTAACATCAGCAGTGACATCATCTCTCACTTCATCTTGTCTTCTAAATCTGGCTTAAATTTCTGGTAGTTCTCTATCAATGTATAGTTGCAATTGTGCCTTAGCTGCATGTGATCTGTCTTCCGAATTTCTTGGCATAGACAAGTGAGCACTTTCAGTGTTGCATTTGTTTATTGGAATATCTCGATATATATTCATGTTAATTCCTAGATTCATTTGCTTTATAATGAAGGATTTCAGTGCAGGTTGAACTTCCTTCTCCAGTCCCTCTAGTTCTCGTTTGTATGCTTCCACCTAAAACGATTGAACACCAAACAGTTCCTTTTAGTACTCACTGCCATCTTGGCGACCCTATGGAACAGAGCAGAATTGCCTCCCAGGTTTCCGAAACTCTGTTTCTTTATGGGAATAGAAAGCCTCATCTTTCTCTCTTGGAGCCTCTGATGGTTTTGAACTGAAGACATTGCTATTAACCTAACTTGGATGCCACCAGTATCTATCTTTTGGAACCAAAATAAACTCACAGCCGTGACATCGATGCTGACTCACTAATACCCTATAAGACGGGGTGACACTGCCCTTGTGCATTTCCAAGGCTAACTGAAGGATTGCTACTTCTAGCCATCCTCGTTGCTTCCTGCTCTGTGGAGTATTTTGCCTATAGAATTCATCCACTTTGCAACTCCAGGCTTGAATTTTTCTTTGGTCATGTCAGTTTCAGAAATGCCAAACATGTTCCTCCTTATAGTTTTCCAGCACCAGGTTTTTTACACAGCTCCTTGTAACACATGGCTTTGTTCTTTTGCCACCCCTTTCATATTGACATTTCATGTATTCACTTTAGCTGATTTATATTCATGAGCAAGTGTCAATGTCTCTTCTGAAGTTTTTTTTAAAAAATTGTTTTCCTTGTCTTTTTAATGACCTCTTGTTTTCTTAGTCTATGATATCCTTAGAGACACCTAGAACTCACCTTTGTTTTCCTGTGAGTTCTCTGTTGCAGCCACTCAGTCGCAGCCAGTCTGTAGTGTGTGGTGTGTCAAATCAGTTTTGCAGCTGGTCTCCAAATCCAAGTGGCATCTGTATCAAGATCATGCTTTTTGCTCTCGACTTGTTTGTTTTCCTCAGCTTCAGCGTGGACTTGAATATGAGCATTTGATGGTCTTTTCCAAAGTAGCTCCTAGCCCTGCTCTAACTGATGATATTGTCCTTTTTCAACATCTCTTTTTAAGGTGTAGTTGATTTGACTTCAGTGTATTCTTTGGGTAACTTCCTTGTGGGTTGAAAACTGTATTTGCCTTCAGTGAGCCATTCATCTTGTCAAATTCTGTCAGGTGGCTGTTCAGCTTCGTTTCTATCCTCAAGGCAGTACTACTGATCTTTGTTTCCAACTTTTCCAGTTACCACTAATTATCAATGCATTGTATTGCAAATGTGATCAATAACAGACTGCAGAAGTTGGTAAGAAATCTATATTTCTTCTTTGGCTTTAGTGGTTGGTACATAAATTTGAATAATAGTAGTAGTAAATGTTCTTTCTTACAGATGGATGGATATTATCTCGACCTTGAAAGTGTTGGACTGCAGGTTCAACATTGAAAAAAAATTTTTTTTGATGATTGACATGACTTTCCTCTTTAATTTGACATATCTAACATGGTAGACCATATTACTTTAAATGGCCTGTTCAATATGGTCAGTATCAATTCATTTCAGGTCACTAATGTGAAGACTATCTCTTTCTGTGTTTCACTTCATGTTTCATTGTCATGCTTTGTATATTCCATGTTCCAAATTTTTAGTGGATGGTTACAGTTGTTTTGTCTTCTTTTGAATTGTGTTATAGCAACAGGATCCTGAAAGCTTTACTGAATTCATATCTTTTAGATTGATTACTTTGAAGAGGGAATTTCCCAGTCATATCTTGAATTCCTTCAACAGGAAGGATTTGTCTTCCGGCAATATATCAGACAATATCCTGCACCTATTCATAAAGTCATCACTGGCTAGTTTTGCCCCAAGTTGATTTCCGGGTTCTTCCTAGTATGTCTTAATCTGGAAGCCCGCTAAAACCTGTCTACAACCTGTTGATATATTGTTGATGTGGTAGTTACATAATATCATGTAAACTTGAAGATACGAGTGAAGCTGAAGAGTCTAGACTGTCAATTAGGTCACAGTCTGATGATGCCTCCTTGTGGACATGACCTCCTCATAAGGAGGATTCTGGAATCTCTCTCTCTCTCTCTCTCTCTCTCTCTGCTTCACCTTCCTGTTAGTAAGCCACAGGGCTGAGACCTGCCAGAGCCTTGTCATGATTCCACTGCCATAGAGTTCACAAGACTCTGCACCCACCGGCCTATTACCATCAGACTTGACTTGGATAGAAAGCTCTTTGTTAATCTGCAGTCGGTATTTGAAATACTGATGACACTGCCCCTGGCATCAGAGCAACACATGAACTGCCATAGAATTACAACCTGACAAACGAGTGTTGGTTGCTAAGTAAATGTGGCAACCATGAAAACACCTCATGCTGAAACACTTTTATGAATCAGTTTGGTGTTCTAAAATGGAGCCGATTTTCAAAGAAACTTTTCATGGGATTCAGTCAGATTATTTTAAAGGGATATTGCTCTCACGAATCTTTGTTCTTGAAATGCTTTGGGATTATTTTTTTGACTGACGTGGTATAGCGTACGATTCCTTGCATGGCTTGTATGTAGAGTTGAGTTAGAGGCTGTAATTTGGTGAGTAAATTACTGTCTGCCTTGTACACTTCAGTTTGATCGTCACGCTTTGAGGTTGCGCTGCCAGTGAAGGAGTGCCGTTACATCGCAGCAAGGATAGATGCGCTTGGAAGTTTCCAATATTCTTATAGGCTCAGGACATAGAATGCAAGATCTTGATTGGATTCTCGTTTCTGCCACCGTTGTTGAGGCTTCTCTCACCAGCTTGGAATCAAATGATGTTCTTCCTCCAAAGATCACTAATGTTACTAGTTTTTTTTAGATCCTCCTGTGAAGGGACAACAAAAATCCTACTGCTAGTTCCAGAAGTGGTTCTGCCCATCCAGAATGGCTATGCATCTGTCCTTTCCCACCCTTCTCTCTGGCATGCTCAGCCATCTGCTTTCCCTATCTGCCTGGGTGAACAGACTCTCCAGAAGACAGCTACAACTCACTCTGTGCATAACTCCTGGACACCATGTAGCCACATGTGGGGACAGGCCAGGCATGACTCCTCAGGATGTGGATTCCCTGAGAACAGTCGAAGGGACTGGTCTAGGATTGAGCCTTCGGTTGCCCGGCAGCCAGGCACAGTGCTTCACAGATCCTGAGGTCTTTCCTTCATGGGACATATTGATCTCAAGGAAGAAGGACACCCAATCATATCCAATAAAAATAAGGCATACAACAAAAGGCAAACCACTGGAAAAGGTTTTATTGGAAAGTTAAACCATAGCTGTTGTTTTTTATATATAAATTTGTCTCCTTTCACAACTACAAAAAATTTGGTAATGCAAGCTCCACATTCAATATTAGAATAAACCACGTAAAGTTTATAACAGAATTGCTGACCATGAAAAATATCTTACCTTTATGTTTGACTTTTGCAGCAAGGGGGACCTAAAAGACCGTGTCTTTGTTTCTCAAAATAGTCTATTTCTATTACGATCGGAAGATCTCATCCATTTTCCCAAGGAACGACGCCTTGAGCTGCTCACCACGAGGCCAAAGTTTCAAACTCACCAGCCATCCTGCAGGAGAAACAGGAAACCACGTGCACACGTTTAAGATCTTGGAAACCCTTAATTGTCAGTGACTGGAGGGTCCCTGCTCCTGTAAACATGTGTGGCACCCCAACGGAAGAAGGGGTTCTACTCCGTCCTACAGGGTCTCTGTGGGTCAGAACGGACTTGGTCACTGTGGGAGGTTTGTGTCATATTAGCACTGTTTTTCCACATCACTTTTATCCACTTCTAGAAATTCTGTATCTTACATGTTATCATTTTAACTTGCAGGTGATTTTCCTTTGTAATGATTAAAAAGGATTAAAAAGGATCCGTATTAGCCTCACAGAAAAAGCCCAGATGGATAGGCTGAATACTGCAGAACTTGAATTTGCATACCTGATTAGAGCTGTGTGAGAGAGGATCTGTTTTGTTTGTCGTTAGCTTATGTTTTGATGACAGATGACTTAGGAACTCAGATACTCAAGAACATGGTCACGAGCATACCACCCTCTGCCAAACAGTGAATAATAAAAGATTATTGACTAATGTCACTGAGTAGAAATGATACAGATGGTGTATGCTTTCTGTAAATTTCCTCCACAATAAAAATTTTTACCTGTAAAGAAAAGTTGTCGATTATTAAAAACTGTTGGTAATGTACTAGATCTGCTTTGCCTGTGTCATTTCATGCCATGCCCATACCTCTAACATGTTACCTAAAAACATATCCCTTGTTTGTTAATTAACTATCATCATAAAAAACCAGCCGCAAAGAATTTTTGAGCACTGACTGTGCTTAAGACATTCTAGGCAAATTTAGGGTATCCAAGGATAAATTTGCCATGGGTTTCGCATCTAAGAGATAATGTTTATAGCTAAAACACAAGGTGGATTTTCTGTAATAAATATATCAGCATCCAGACATTCAGGTGACTGGTGTCCCTTTGGAAGCACTTATTTTCAGATACTATTTCTTTATGGGAGCACTGGGGTTGTGGTTTGCTTGTTGGGCTGCTAACCTCAGGTCAGGAGTTTGAAACCACCAGCTGCTCCGGAGGAGGAGGGGGCATTCCACTCCCGTAAATAATTCACAGGTTCAGAAACTTAGGAACTGTTCTCCCTGTCATACTGGGTCACTCAGAGTCAGAATCAATTTGATGGAAGTGAATTCGGGTTCTTTTTAGTCCATTTATTCATTCCACTCAAATATTTGAGGGCCAACTATATGGGGAAGAAAGACGACATCTGGCCCAGAAAGATTGAGTCTCTGAAATGCTGCAGTGGACGCATTCATGAGTCAGAATCCCCTTGATGGCAGTGGGATCGGTAATGAAACAAGTACTATTCTTTTTTTTTTTTTTGAAACAGTTACGATTGTAAGCAGTGGGGGCAAAGCAAGGAACCAGGGACAGATGAAATCTATATCTAGTTGGACCAATGAATTAGTCATTTCCAACACTCGGCCTCAGTGTGAGAGGAGCACGTGATGTATCAGGACCACTTTAGTTGAAGATTTTATTCCAGAGCTTCACATACATTTTTTCATTGGTGGTTTGGCAACCCTCGTACAGTTTTGGAGGGTTTCTAAGCATTTTTCCTTATCTCTAAGTTTGTGAGAATACATCACTCTATGTTGTCACCAAATACTTTATCCTAAGCTACAGCAGACATTTATAAAACATTAACAGTTATATATGCTTAAAATATACTTTGGAGTTGTATATTTGTGGTTTTCACTCTATAGTTATCTCCTACACTGCTTTTAAAGGCTTTTTGTCACTATATTAAACACTTGCAAGATAGTTTTTACAAAATCTATGGTATTTTTTTTTGCTCATTTTGGATTAATTTCATTTCCAGCTAATGTATATTTACCAAATAATACATTGTTGTTCAAAATAAACTAAGGGAACATCCCATAAATAGCATACTAAGTCATTGCTATGAGGTCTATTCTGACTCAAGTCGACCCTATAGGACAGAGAACTTCCTCCTGGGGCTTCCAGGGCTATAAATCACTATGGAAACAGACTTCCACATCTTTCTCCCCCAGAGTTGGAGGTAGATTTAAACCATCAACCTCTCAGTTAGCAGCTGACTGTTTCACTACTATCTGGCCTTCGAAAAGACAAACCCACCGCCATCAAGTTGAATCTGACTGCTAGCACCTGCTGTCCCTACAGGACATTCTAGAACTGCTGTCATGACCATACATCATTTCAGGAATAGGAAAACTCATTTTTCGCCTGTGAAGCCAACTGGTGATTTGGAACTACTGATTTGGGGGGTTAACAGTCTGACTCACTTAAACCCCAATCCCAAACTCACTGCCATGAAGTCATTTCTACATCATAGTGATGCTGTAAATATATTAGAAATATCCAGTGGGTTTCTGAGACTGTAAATCTTCTAGGAGGAGGAGGCCTTCCTTTCCTCCAAGGAATGGCTGCTGCTTTTACACTGTTAACCTGTGCTTGGCAGCCCAGCTTGAAACCCACGATGCACCAGGGCTCCTTGAGATACTGTTGTTTTTAGTATCATTGAGTTGTTTGCTCTGCATAGCAATACCCATCCAAGACTCATGAATAAGGCAACTTCTTTTTCCTTTATGCATTTTATCTCCCCCGCCCACCCCAATCCTCATTCAGTAGCACAGATTATTCAGATCAGGCCAAGTAACCATTCTTTTTTTAAAAAATGTACTATATACATTTATACAGACACACACACACACACACACACACACACACACACACATACTCACCATGATGTATTTAGCCAGGCTTCTATTTGTGATACTAGTTTGCTGCTTATCTGTGCAATGCCCAACAGTAAATACTCTTGGATTTCCTTTGACACTAGTATATAACCTTTTTAACAAAGGACCAGTGTATTCTGAATTTGTTAAATAGTATCAACCCACCCTGGTGAAGTAGTGGGTTATGCTTTGAGATGCCAGCTGCACGGTCGGTGCTTTGAAGGCCCTAGCCACTCTCTGGGGGAGGCAGAGGCTTTCTGCTCCTCTAAAATGTGCAACAGTCGACACCCAAGGGGGCAGTTCTGCTCTCTAGGGTTGCTCTGAATTGAAATGAATTCAACGGCAATGGTTTGTGGGTTGGGGACGTTCCAAAGATGTGACAATCTGCTTCTCTTATGACCAAAAGGGTGGTTGAATGTTTGTATGGCTCTCCACTCCCCGAAATCATACTCTGGCAAACTTTTTCTCATGGCCTCTTTGGTGAAAATCATTAGCTCTGTTGTTTGCAGATAATAAATTGCATCACTCGTATTTTAAGCAAATTCTTTTAAATATTCTCAGTGGAAGAAAGATTTAGATTGGTCTCTTGAAGTAAAATTTGAGAGTTTTCCAAAAATCAAGTCTTGTGTTGGAGATAAGATCGTAGGTTTAAAATTTTTTTTTCTTTTAGTTAATTTGGGAAGAAGGGCTAGCAAAAAAATGAGAACTGACTTTTTGAAGAAAGGAATGTTCTTATTTGGCTCTTAAATTTCCAGAATTAGTTTTCAGAGAAAGGATCCAATGATTTTTAAGGTAGGAGGTGGTACGAATTGATACAAAATTACAGCTTTCAAAGAAGAATCATTTGACTTGAACAAGGCGAATTTGGATGTGATTGATTTGATATCTTTATTTTAAAATGTAATCATTGTTAAGACTTTATCTTAAGCTTATTTAATAGGGAGGGTACCTTTGAACATAGTCTCATTTTTATTTAGACAGAATATTTTAAATTAGATGCTGTTACTTTAAATTTGTCTTCCTTTATGAAAATACACTTAGCAAACCAAGTGTCATTGAGGTATAGCAAACCTTTGCAGTGGCAGAGATCATAAGTCTTTATAGGAGATGATACTTTCCTCTTTCTTCCTCAGAGAGCTCAGTGGGTTTGAACTGCCAACCTATGCGTGGTAGCCCAACACCTGGCTGACAGAGATACCAGGGGTCCTTTTCCTTCTTTATATGAGCAAACTGTCCTGAAAGGAAAAATCATATCTTTTTTGTTGTTGTTTTTTGTTTTGTTTTTGTTTGTTTGTTTTTTGTTGTTTTTTTTGTTTGTTTGGGCATCACTGCTCTCTGGTGGTGGGAGTAGGAGGCCCAGCCCCACTGCTGGAATTGAACCTCCATCCCAGTGGGCCGCAGTCCCGCGCACAACCACTACGCCACCGGGGCTCAACCCCAAAATCATATCTTTTTTAAGATTATCATTTATTGAATGAGCATTACGAGGATCACATTTAAAGAACCTTTAATTTTTCTACCCACCAGATATAATTTATCTTCAATTGTTGTATCTAAATCTTATCTGTACATAAGACTATAGATAGAGTGATTCAAAATTTTGCATATTAACCAGCCACATTTAAGTACATCTTGTATTTTTAATTTTCAAGATATTTAAAATCCAAAGCCTTTATTTTTAGCAGAATATTTTGTTTGTTTCATTTTATGTGTTTTAAGCAGTAAATTAACTCCCATGTATGTCTTCCTGTAAGCCTAATGTTAATAAAAGACTCCCCCCCCCCATGATGCTTGATGTATTTTAAATCAGAAAATTTAGAAAGGTGTATTTGAAATCCCAACATTATAAATCCACTCACTGAAGCCAGTGTCTTTTCACAGATTTTCAGCATGAAATTGTTTTGTTTGAACCAAACCATCGTATTTCACTTCCTATCAAAAAGGAAATAATCTTCCGATCCGAGTTTACTCCAAAGGGAGGGTGCTAATAGCCTTTGGGGGCCACCTCGGTCCGTCGGGTGGCGAGGAGGGCAGGGCAAGTGTCTGCAGTCCACGTCTGTCCCGCGGATGGGAGATGAGAGGAAAGGCTGGCGGTCTGTTTTCCCAAAGATGGCAGGAACAGAACCCCAGGGAGCAGAGATCTCTCATACACGAGGTCATCAGGATTTGGGATTGACACAGGGACAGCAGTTCGGGTTCGGGTTCGGGTTTGGTCTGGGGGGATAGCACCTCTCCAAATGTGTAATGTGCCTGCGTGTTCTGGTCTGCAGAGAAATGGTCAACGCATGGTTCGCTGAGAGAGTCCACACCATCCCCGTCTGCAAGGAGAACCTCCGGGGCCACACGGAATCCTGCTCTTGCCCCTCGCAGCAGACCCCTCGCGCCGATAGCAGCGGGCCGGCCACTCCGACCAGGAAAATCTCCGCTTCCGAGTTTGACCGGCCCCTGAGACCCATTGTCGTCAAAGATTCCGGGGGCACTGTGAGCTTCCTCTCTGACTCCGAAAAGAAGGAACAGATGCCGCTAACCCCTCCGAGATTTGATGCTGAAGCAGGGGACCAGTGCTCGCAGCTCTTGGAACTAGTGAAAGATATCTCTAGTCATTTGGATGTCACAGCCTTGTGCCACAAAATTTTCTTGCACATCCACGGACTCATCTCTGCCGACCGCTACTCCCTGTTCCTGGTCTGTGAGGACAGCTCCAATGACAAGTTTCTCATCAGCCGCCTCTTTGATGTTGCTGAAGGCTCGACGCTGGAAGAAGCTTCAAATAACTGCATCCGCTTAGAATGGAACAAAGGCATTGTGGGACACGTGGCAGCACTCGGGGAGCCCTTGAACATCAAAGATGCATATGAGGTAAATAGGGAACCCTCAGAGGACAGGTGGGTGGGAGGCAGGCGTGTGAGTGAGAGGTACCCTTTTGAATGGTGGAGGTACTTGAAACAGAAACAGATACAATGATTTGTCTACATATTTTAAACAACTCTATTAAAGAGGTTCCCCATCTCTTAAATGCAGGAGTTTAGAGAGTCTCTATAAAAACTCAAAGAAAGGGTCCTGAGTAAACTCTGATCTTGTTTTCCTCCTTAATGATAATTTAAGGTTGCTCATCTTGTGGCCATAGTCTCTTAGCTTTTACCTAGCCATGATTGAACAGTAATCATGTTATCTTCCAAGAGCCTGTGAAGTTGACATTCTACAATGGTAAGTTTAACATAAATGAATCAAAATCTTTTGGAAAAAAGGGAAAGAAAAGCAGCCCACCAAAACATCTCTTTTCATCAGTTCATTCTATCATATTCTTTCAAAATCAAATTTGATACCATTGCAAAGTGTTCTTTCCTCTCACTCTTTCTTTAACCTGTTTGATTTTTAAGCAAATAAGACTTTGGAATTTTTGTTTGTTTGTTTTGGGGGCATCACTGCCTTCTGGTGGTGGGAGTAGGAGGCCCAGCTTTGCTGCTGGATTTGAACCTCCAACCCAGTGGGTCGCAGTCCCCCGCACAACCACTACGCCACCGGGGCTCAGCGCGACTTTGGAATTTTTTTAATGGTCATTTTTAAACTAAGGTTTCCTACTTCTTCCATTTTTCCCTCTAACTACTACTGATCTTTCATTATGTCCTTAGGAATTCCCTTATACGAGTCTTGCATTTCTCGTTTATGATGACTTGTTGACTAATAAAATTATGAGTATTAACATAAACAAAACACGACCCGTTGCATGACATTTGGTGGTATTTGGCTTGTTCTTCTGTGATTTGAGGGTCTGTGTTAGTCTGGGAAGACTTGAGGAACAAATTTATAGACATGCAGATAGATATAAGGGTAAGATTTATATACAAGAGGAATGGAACATTGAGAAAGCTTACCAACCCAGTTCAAAGTCATAAGTCCAATATCAGGCTATATGCCCGATATCAGTCTATAACGTCTTCTTCCAACTCACAAAGTCACAGGTCAGTGGGTGCAGAATCCCGGTGCTGGCAGGGGTCTCCACATGGCTCCTCACTTCCAGGGCTCAAGGTCCATCAATAGCATCCAGTGGTGGTAGAGGCAACTCAGCGCTGGCAGGGGTCACCATGTGACTTGAGAGCTTCAGAGGTCTGGCTCCATCAGTGTAAGGCCGTGTGGCTTCTCCTTCAGCTCCTCAGACGCTGCCACCTTGTCTTGTCCTTAGTTCATTGTCTCTGAGACTAACTCCCAACAACTGGGGAGATAGCTTCTCATCTTCATGAGGGAAATATCGTGAGATTTCCCAGAAGTCGCAAGAGAAAGCCATGCCCACACGGAGGCCTTACTGGCTACTCGGTGGCTATCTCCAGATTAACAGGCTAGACTCCACCCCTACATTTCAATCATAAAATTAACATAAGTACATGACTACCACAGGGTACAAACTCTTTCATTGGCCCGTGCTGTTCTGGGCCCTGCTGTGACACATTGACCCAATACCACAGAGTCCCTTTTGCCTCCTGAGACAGACCAGGACTTCCAAGAGTCAAACTTTGCAGGAGCAGGTAGCCTCATCTGGGTCCTGATGATGCAATAGCTGGTGAGTTTGAACTGGCAACCTGTGTGTGATTGGCAGCCCAAGGCTTTAGTAACTCTGCCACCAGGGTTCCTGAAATATCTGAGGAAGCTGATCACCATGTGTGCCGGCCAAGGAGGTGGTTTCTCATCAGTGAGACAGGGAAGGCCACCTTGAGAGGCAGTGCCGGATGTGGTCCCTGGAAAGGAGGCACGGTTTGATTCGGTCTGTGCCTGTGACAGACAGATGTAAAGAGCAGCATGCAGAAGATGTAGGCCAGTCCGTCCGTATGGAGATGCCTGGGTACTGCGCAGGTGATACATTGGGTTACAGGCATGGGTGATTAGTAGGGTCTTGAATGCTGACCTGAAAAATATGCCTGTGGTTCAGAACCATGAGGATGGGTTAAAAGGGAACCAGTATGATTGATTACCTCTGTCCTTAGAAAGATGAATTTTACATGGATTCCCAAATGGAGTAGAGGAAGCTGTATTGGAAACGGAAAGGAAAGAAAACTACTTTAACAGGTGGAGGAAGTAAAGGTCCACAACTGGAAACTGGCCTTTAAGATCAAAGAGCGAGAACGGATTTCATATGAGGAGGTGGAATCTCCAGGACCTGGCAGGTCTTAGAAAAAGGAAGGGAATGGAAAAGAGAAGTTGAAGCTGACATAGATTTTGAGCTTGGGTGAAGGTAACGTGTACTGGTGATGGGGGGTGGGGGGTGGGGTTTGGGGAGCCATGAGATCGCTGGGGTAGAAAAAAATCTTCAGAACTATTTTCTTTCTCAGAATCCATTCTGTGGAGAAGAAATGCAATTTGTCAAAGTAACTTTGTCCTTCCTTGATTCTATTTGACAAATGTAACCGTCTCCCAGAGCACTCTTCGTGACCTTTTGGGGCTCTGTAGTCACTTGACCCTCACAGTCCCAGCGGGGTATGAAGGATGGAGCAGAAGGCTCGCTGCCAAATCTACCGAGTGTCCTTCCTGTCTTAGGTGACAGCTGGACTTCTGATTGTCAGTAGCACTACAGTCCCAAGTACAGCAGGATCACGAACACTCTTCAACTGTGCTGAGAAAGCTTTCATTTGCCTGTGTTCGTCCTCTGTTTCTCCAGCCCCGAGAATTCTTCACTTGTATGCATTTTATGCCATCTACTTAGCCTCCTTACATCACCAACAATGTGTGCTTTGTTTTGCAGTCAGGAATGCGTTTGTTCTTGTGCCGCTCTCTTAAGAGAGGCCCAGTGTGCATGGGTCGCAGTGCTCCTGGCACGAAGCCCCTTCGCCTGTGGATTCCTCATGTTGCCACTTCACCCATGGTTTCTACAGAAGTTTCTCATGCCCCAGGAATTTCATTAGAAGCTGTGGGATCTTCTGCGACTTCTCATCGACATTGGTATAAGCAGGGGAAGTCCATCAGTCCTTACAATGAAGTTCTATGCAAATTTGAATAATCAAAATACTGTCCCATAGCCCACCCTGATGGTGCAATGGGTTATGCATTAAGTTGATAGTCACAAGGTCAGTAGTTCCAATCCCTAGGCCATTCCATGTGAGAAAGACAAAGCTTTCTACTCCTGTAAAGATTGCAGTCCCCTCCTATAAAGATCTACACCCCGAGAAACACACAGGGCGGTCTTACTCTGTCCTGCGAGGTCACTATGAGTCAGAATGGACTGTGGTGCCGAGTATTTTGAACCCTTTTGTGAAAGGATCTACGATTTGAAAACACATTGTAATGTTATCTTCAGGCTTTTCTCCTCCCCAGAAGTTGTTCTTTATGTATCTGTAAAAATTGAAGATCTAAGAAAATGCAGTTAAAATATTAAGTTTTTCTAACCACACATTATAATGCAACACCTGGAGGTGGTCATGAAATATAAAAATACTCAGAGTCAAGCCATGAATAAAAAGTGTCTCACTGGCTAAATTAATTGTAAGGAATGTTCACGTGCTTAAAACTTTGTAATAGAGTATAGTACATTGGAGAATTCATTTTTTTATATTAATAACACATTGACATATCTAAACTATTAGGCAAGGTCCAAAACTTTTGGACCTTTTTTTGTGGTCTCAATTAGACCACAAATGCCAATGAAAGGATCACCAAACAAGCTGATTACTTATCTCACTTCCTGGAATATGAGATATTATTCCATTAATGATCAGAAGCTACAATATTTAATAATGAAATCAATTATCTTCAAAGTGGCTAGGGTTTCCTTTCTGTTTGAAAAGTAAGGTTATCTCGAACACCTCTTTCCTTATCTGAATGGGGGTGCCCTTGTGGGCCGCTAAACTCAACGTCGGTAAAGCACAACCTCCAGCCGCTCCACTCGGGAAAGGCCAGGAAGATTCTCAGAAACCCACAGGACCAATTCAACTCTCTCCTATTGGATCAACTGTGAGTCGGAATCAAACCGATGGCAGTGAGGATGAAGGTGACTCCGCCATGAAGCTCTTGATGACTCTGTTAATGTCAGTGGTTCACACCTCCGAACTGCATTGCAGGAGAGAGAGGTGGCATTCTGCTGCAGAGAACGTGACAGACAGCCTTTGGAAAGTTTGGGGCGGTTCTGCTCTGTCACTCGTGTGCTAAGAGTTGGAATGGGCTCAGTGGCAGTCGGTTTGGTTTGGGGTTTAAGGGAAGCCTGAAGGCGCCCTGGTGGTGCATTGAATGTACAGCCTCCAAGTGGATGCAAGCCTACCCTGTGGCTCCCTAGCAGAAAGACTTGGCCCTCAGCCTCTGTAATGATTATTAATCCCAAAAGCAAACTCACTGCCATCATGTTGATTCCAACTCACAGAAACCATAAAATGGGCAGTGTCGAACCTTCAGATGTTTGGGTTTGGATATGCTTTGTTTTCGTTCGACTCTTGTTTCCTGTAGTGATGGTTGTGGATTTCAATTCGCCTGTTTTTACTGCTGTGGCTATTGGCTCTTCAAACCCGTCAGCCCCTCTGGGGGAGAAAGATGAGGCCATCTACTCCTGTAAAGATTCACAGTCTCAGAAATCTTAGGCAGGATGGTTATCCGCTGGATTCCACTCAATGGCATTAGGCTTGTATAAAGTGATGAGACCAAAATAGATCCCACCTCCAGGCTTTGGAATTAATGAATGGTGCAAATAGCTAATATACTTGATAACCAACCCCAAAGTGGATGGTTCAGGGTCACTTGGAGACATCTTGGGAAAAGGGCCTGACAATTTACTCATGAAAAAAGCCAGCCATTGACAGGTCTGTGGAGCATGGTTGCGCTGTGATCTGCATTGGGTCTCCATGATTTATAAAAAGGCCTGTAGAGGACCTGTTTGTTTAGATTTCTTAGGGAGCTTACTGCTTAATTTTGATTCTTCCCAATCAACAATGTAATGTTAAATCACCTTCTACATTTTTTAAATCACCATATTAAGAACTTTCATACCTCTCAGAAAGTCCATTTAGGTTGGATGTGCATGAAGTGTTTAGTAAAAGAGGACATGCAAAGGATTAAGGAAAGTAGTCCCTCCCTGACCTTAGATTGTTTATAATCTAAATTAAGGTCAGTTTCAAGTTTTATACATTTCCTCCACACACACACACAAAAAAGGAGAGTAAAATACTCAGAAATCTCTGAAATATAAGTACAGGACTTGATGAAAGGTGTAACTAGCCTTCACACACAAAGCAAAAATCATGTTGGGAAAGTTGGAGGTGGTCCATGTTCATAGGAGATGTTTCAGGGTGAGAGCGACTTGTCCTTGAAGGCCCAGAAGGCTCACGCACCCATGCAGGGACATGCAAATCTTGACAGGTGGGGAGATGCTGCTTTTAGCTTGAATTTAAGTAAGGCCACCTAGAGTGTTAACTTTTGAATACCCTTTATTCCTTTTATGATGTGTGTATGTGTATTTTTTGTTTCTTCTACATACTACATAGAAGCCTTAAATTCATCTTTGGCTAAATGACATGTACTTACAAGGTTTGAGGCCTTTCACAATAATGAAATTGTTATTCTGAGTAACCAGGTAAGTCTACAGTTAGATATCTCTAATCTTATACATCAGAATAATTGAACTGGTCTTTGAACAGAAATTGAATTTCTTTTTCCTCGCTAGGACCCTCGGTTCAATGCTGAAGTGGACCAAATTACAGGCTACAGGACCCAAAGTATTCTTTGTATGCCAATTAAGAACCACAGGGAAGAGGTAAGCCAATATTCCATTTTGTAAAAGATTATTCATAAATATTTCTCTGCTTGGAAAAAAAAATTTGTTTACCAGGCACACATTTAAAATGCTCCAGTGCTAAATTGATAAAGTCCTTGGATGTTCACCTTGATCTTTTTTATGTAGATGTCAGTTGAAGGACTCGGTCCTGGAGGAAACTGAGCTGTAGTCTTTGATTCGTAATTAAATTTCAGACACGTCTTCTTCCCCTCTCCCAGAAAATCTTATTCTGATCTTAAGATATAAAATTATAGTTGAGATTGAAGCCAATTCATTTCATATCATATTTTAGATATGAGTTTAAATCATTCTCATTTTGTAAATGTTCAAATATATTGCAATGGCCCAAAACTGATACCTTTACACTCACAATGAGGTTCTGAGAAAAATGGGAAAGCAGCTAATTCTAAGTAATTGTGCAAAATATACTGTGATGTTATGAAATATAAATGTCTGTGGGTTCATATTTTACATAACTAGAATATTTTAATTCTGTCAGTACTGTTTCCTCTTCCTTTTGTATTTGCTTAAATGAACTAGTTAATATTTTATAAATTAAGCTGAATGCTTCAAGTGAAAGGCCTCAATACATGTTGCATTTTACAACTAATTGGAGGGTCTTCTAAACAATCATTAATTAAGTCAGCATCTGTAGGGTAGAATCTGGCTTAATTCCAAAGCTCCCTAAATATTCCTGGTCAGATTTCAGAATCACTACTGAAGATAAAAACATCGAAAGACCCATACCAGTGGTTATTAATCTTAACTACACTTTAGAATCACCTGAAGAACAGTTTTTAAAGCCGTACTGTCCAGATCAACTAAATCCGGATCTTTGGGGTTTGAATGCAAGCTTTAGTATGTTTCTTAAAGCTCTTGTGTTCTTGTACTGTGTAGTCAGAGTTGGGAGTTTCTTCTTAAAGTATTGGAAACACTTTGTTGTTCCCTAATGGCATCTTTCCTTTCTGTTGTCCATCTTATTTGTTAGCAAGATCTCAAGACATTTCTGTTTCACATTTCTCTCATTTCTTTTCATTACTGCTACCTGCACCAATTTCTCTTCAATTCATCCTGTAGTCTTCTCTTCTGAGAATATTCCTATATCTGTGCTTCTAAAATATTAATGTTCTTATGAGTCATCTGGGGATCATATTAGAATGCAGCAGGCTCTGAGTTTTGTAGGTCTAGGGTGGGACCTGCAATTTTTCTTTTCTAGCCTGGACTGATTTTATGCTGATGCTATGGGTTTTCTGATCACAGTTTCGCTAACAGACCGAAATGTTTGCCTTCAAGATGGTTTCTTCAAAGGTGTCACTAAAGGTTCTCAGTAAAATGAAAAAAAAAAAAATTACAGGTTGAATACACAGAATGAAAAAAATGTTACTAATAGCATATGCTATTAAAAAGATAGGCATATTAGGTTAATTAGTTAATTCACAATTGATTAACTTATTAATGAATAAGTGAAATTAAAAGGACCCTTCCTGAATGCTGAGGTATTAATGATGTGAATATGTCATGAATAAGTTAGTCAGGGCAAATGAAAAATGTCTTTTGCAGTATTTGGGAGAGTACTTGGGCTAAAAATTTATCCTATGTTTATGTGAAATCAGTAGATTGGACGTAGGTATGAAACAAGGATTATGATTTAGCATAATTAAGGAGATAGAGAAAACTAGGGCCTGCTAGTGATCAGCATTTGGTAAGGATTCTTTGAAGTTAGGAGTCCCCAAGACAACTTTTCACTGGCAAAAGGACTTGACCCAGAGAATGCTCTGATTAAACTCTTTCTAAATCGTATGAATAATCTTGCCAGCCACGGGGTTCAGAGGAACTCATGAGAATGTGTGACAGCGTCCCTGGGGCAGGACTGGTGCACTACCCCTTCTACGAAAGAGTGTACATGGTCTGTACTTTTACAACCTGTGGCTCGCGGCCCTTTGGGGGTAGAACAAACTTTCGCATGAGCCGCCGATGCATAACAATAGCAAAATGACAGTTATGAAGTAGCAACGAGAATAATTTTATGGTTGGGGGTCACCACAACATGAGGCACTGTATTAAAGGGTCACGGCATTAGAAAGGTTGAGAACCACTGCTTTAAGACAACAACTGAAGATGACAATGTTGTTTAAGAGAACAGTTGTGTTGGCGTGTGATTTACTTGGGATAAAATTCACCTCTTATAGGTGTGCACTTGATGGGCTCTGACAAATGCTTCTTATGCAGGCACATAATTTCCATTGCAGTCAAGATACGGAACAGTTCCAACCCCTGAAATATCCCTCTTTACGGACTCCTGCAGAGGTGTTCCTTCTGCCCTCCCCCGTCACCTGACCTGACAGTCACTGATCTGCTTCCTGTTCATGTCATTCTGCATTTTCAACGATGCCACACCAGCGACAGGTCCCACAGGAGCTAGTCTTTGAGTCTAAATTCTTTCATGGGTTACAGTGTTCTTGAGATTCTTGCTTGTTGTCCTATGTAGTTTATTATGGCTTATGACTGCCACTAATTGCTTATTCATTCATTTTATAACACTTATGTTGTTTCCAGATTTTGTCAGTTTTGAGGTAAGGTACTATCACTGTTTCTGTGCAGGTCTGTCTGTGTATGGAAATATATTGTCATTTCTCTTGGGCAATTATTATCTAGGAGGGGAATTGTTGGGTAGTGTGGGCAATGGTAAGGGCCCCTGGTGGTGCCATGGTTGCAACCCTGGTTGCACACCTAAAGGTCAGTGGTTCAGACCCATCGTTCACTTCTTAGGAGAAAGGTGAGACATTCTGCCAACATTAAAAATATATATATATATGACTTATATGGGGCAGTTATCCTTTGCCTGACAAGATTGCTGTGAATCACTTGACTTGATAGCAGTTGGTGTGGGGTATATATCTTTTCTTGTTTTATAGTGAGGGGTAGTTAACAGATTAGAAGGAATGGTGAAACAAAAGAGTTGAATAGAAGATTTGTAAAGGTGTCTTAGGAGCCAAAGTAAAGTATAATACTGAAATGTGCACAGTCATGGAGTTAAAAAACCCAAAGGGAAGAACAGGGTTAGCATTTCCCAAACTGGAAACAGGGAAGGAAAAAAGTAAAGCTTTGAGTGGTAATAGTAAAGGGTTCTAGGATAAGGTGACCAGATTTTAAGCCGGACACCATTGACCAGGGGGAGGGGGCGATCTTGATTAAAAATTTGGTCTATATGAAGCAACAAAAATGTTCATAGAACACAAAAATAGTATCGTAATATATTTATTTAATTTTAAAATGCCACGGGACGCAGGACAAATTGTTAAAAAGCAGAACATCTGGTCACCTTGCTTAAGTGCCTTTCCATTTGAGGGGGAGGGCCCTGGGGTGGATTTAATGTGACTCCTGAAGATGGAAACAAGAGAGAGACCTGCCACCTTCAAGATTTGTGCTGACGCCACTCTGCTGACATCCTGTTGTTGAAATGAAACTGACAGACGAGTGGAATCCCCCATCCCTTCTCTCTGGTACCTTATCTGCTGCTCAAGTCCTCTGGAAGGATTTGCCAGCTAGCACCGGTGTCACTTTGAAGACGAAAATGCAGCTGACCCAAACTCCGAGATCGCCATGCATATGAAAGCTGGTCACTGAGTAACGACACTGAAGAAGTGATGCTGGGGATGATGTAGTTGGCAAAGGATAGCTACTATACCGGGGCCTGCCAAAAGGACAAAAAGATCTGTCTTGGAAGATGTGTGGCTAGTATGCTCCCTTCAGGGGAAGCCGGAGCGATAGCCTCTCGTGTATTTAGACATCTTATTAGGAGAGACATCGTGCTTGGTGGATTAGAGGGTCAGTGGAGGGGGTCAGTCCTCAGGGAGAGATGGGCATAATGGCTGCCACCAAAGTTTGAACACAGCTGTGATGGTGAGCATGGCCCAGGGTCAGACAGCGCTTCTATTTGTGCAACATTCCTGTTACTAGGGGGTCAGAACCGACTAGGGGGCCCCCACAGCCCCCAGAGGAATTCACCCATTGAGCAAGCGGTTGTTACGGGGATAGGGAGTTACAAGACCTGATCTCATGCATCACCTTAATCTAGGCCCGTTTCTTCCAGAAAACCATAATACTCAGAGGAAGACTAATGAAAAGTACATCACAGTTGGTAAACTTACAAAGTTGTTATTCAGTTTCTTCCCGACAGCTGCTCGATTGGTCAGATCTGGATATATGGACCAGGTTTTATTTTTGTCACTTGCACAAACATTTCTGTAAGCAGACAGGATTCTTTGATGTTTCGTGAAGAAGTGCAGGGCAATTGAATACTTTCCCTCTTTGGGCTTCGATGGCCTATTTCTAAAATGCTATCCGGCCGGACGTGGAGTGAGTGAATGTATTTATAGGGCCTGCACCAGCGGAACCCCCTGAGATTCAGAGCTCTAATGCAGACTCCTAACTTGTCACTCAGTGCCTGCTGAATTGTCCCAGTAGACCAGTGGTTCCCGACCTGTCAAATGCTGCGACCCTTTCATATAGTTCCTCCTGTTGGGGTAACCCCCAACCATAAAATTATTTTCATTGTTACTTCAGAACTGTAATTTTGCCTCTGTTATGAGTCGGGTGACTCCTGTGACAGGGTAATTCGACACCCAAAGGGGTCGCGACCCACAGGTTGAGAACCACTGCTGTAGCCCATTTGGAGGAGACTGTAAGAAGTGTGAGGAGGAGCTGAGCCCTGGTGGCGTAAGTGGTTGAGTGCGGGACTGCAGCCCCTGGGCTTGGCGGTTCAAATCCAGCGGTGGCTCACAGGAGTGGCACTGGGTAGCGCCCATGATCACTAGAGACAGTGATCCCTCCCCTCCCCCCCCAAAAAAAAGAAGTGTGAGGCGTTACCTTATAAAATAAAGCAACTTCTCTGCACAATGTTACTGATCCGACTGGAAGATTCTGTTTTCTAATGGCCCTCCCTGTTGGCGAGGGGCCCCGCTAGTGCTTTTGTGATGGGCTGTGATCTGCACGGTTGTCCCCTTGGGACCCGCCAGTGGCTGCTAGAGAGAAAGACGGGGCTTTGTGCTCCCTGGACCCACAGGGTGTGCTCTGAGTCCGCACCGACTCAGAGGTAGTGGTGAGTTTGCTAATGAAACACCTGCTTTCTCACAGCTCAGTGTCATCTAGTCTCATCTGTGTTGAGATATTTTATTTACTTAGTTTCTATTTCATTTTTTTCTCTTTATTTTTGATGTCAACTTTGTGCTTTCTTTTGTCACTTTCTTTTTTTGGGGGGAGGGCATCACTGCCCTCTGGTGGTCATGGGAGCTCCCCAGAGCTGCTCCTGAGAGCCGCCACTGGATTTGAACCACCAAACCCGCAGGCTGCAGTCCCACACTCAACCACTTACTCCACCGGGGCTCAGCCCTTTTGTCACTTTCTCATTTCACAATGATGAGAGCTTACCTGTCAGATCATGGTGTTTGCATCCTGTTTTTGCTTCACCCAACTTGTTAACATCCTTGTAATACTTTGTGGGAAATATCACAGTTGAATAATTTATGATACGTTTTCTTTACAATGTGAAAAAGGAATTTTTAAGATAAATATCTAATTGTCTGCATCTTCCTTTAAAACACAATGCCTGGAGATGCTTGATATACTGATTACTGTGTAGCTTTGTTCTCTGTCCGCAACAGATAGAGACAATGTGTCCATCCACAGACGAATGGATGCACAAAAGGTGGCACCTACAAACAAGGGAATATTGATTATTCGGCCATAAAAAGAAATGGCGTTCTGAGACATGTCACAATGCTAGTGAACCTTAGACATTTTATTCTAAGGGAGATGAAGTGACACATTTTCTGATACTCTTGCATGACAGGTCTAGACTAGGCAGGCACACACAGAAATCCTTGGTAAAGCGGGTGCCAGGGCCTGGGAACGAGATGAGAACTGGGAGTGTCAGCTTCCTATGGATCCTGAGTGTTTGTCTGCAGCGGGGAAAGCTTCACTGTGGATCGTGGGGATGGTGGCACAATTGCTGGGTGTGATTAATGTCACTGAATCATTAAAAAAAATTAATGGGGAAAAAAAGGCCTGAAGAGATTTCTTTTAAAGTAGCAGCTAATTTAATGCGAGGTTTGTGATACTCTGAATCAGATTTACTGCCTCTTCAAAGATCAGTATGTCACCCTGATTTGGAGGAAAACAAGTCACTAATAGAGTCAGGGGTATAATTCAAACTGCAGTGGACAAAAGCGAATGCTTCCTCAATTTTAATTTTTAGGCCTTTAAAGACTCTTGTTTCTTCTCATTCATTTCCCTCCCCAAATTGTTTGAAATTGTCCCTTGCACTTAATTGCCTGCATGACTCCTCCTTGTGGCTTTGCTTTACAAACAGAAGTGTTTTTCAGTCTCCATTTGTCTCGGACTTGATGTCATGCCTAATGACGCCAACCCCATCCCCAACAGTGCCCTTACAATGCTAAACAAATATCTTTTATGAAGGCAGTAACCATTTTTCTGAACCTGCTCATTTAAATATATACATCTCATTTATTTCTCCTGCATTATCCAGCTTTGAGAAGTAATTATCGAATCACTCCACTTGTAGAGAAATGATCTAGGTGGTGAGGATATTTTTTAAAGGGGGGCAGAGTAGACTTTCTACAACAAAAAATTAGATATCAGTCCAAAGTGCCATGATAAAAGTCAGATGCGCTGACTATTCATCACATGAATTCAAAGGTCAGAGACTATGAATTGGGGGAGCCAAAGCAATTGGAGAAGGAAAGCTGTGGGTTTACACAGCCAAATTTTGCTGTATCTCCGTTCCAGTTTCCAGAAAAGGAGTGCATAAATGTTGCCCCTGGTCCTTGGTTTCCATGAGCGTGCAGGAGGCAGAGTGGAGCCTTCCCATGATCTTGTGCTCGCAGGGTCAGTGAGGACTTCCTTACATTTTACGAAGACCCTCAACAAGATGGGGTGGGGGAGTGGCTCAGACATGACAATTGTGAGAATGGACAAGACCGGGCAGTGCGTCATTCTGCTGTCACTGTGAATTGGAACCAGTTCCACACCACCTACCAGCCACAGTGCCAACAAACTGGGAATAGATCAACTTTACAGCTTCATGTATAATCTTTTCATTCTGAGTCAAACTAGGTGGATGTAAACAAGGTTTAATCACAGACTGTCAGTTGGCCTAGATCTATTTTAGTCTTAAAGAAATGAATGCATCGTTATTTTTTTAAAAAATCATTGTATTGGGGACTTATACAACTCTTTATTGCAATCAATACATCTATTGTATGCTATCAGGGGGTGATCAATCCTCTGATATACTTACAACAAGGGTTCAACAGGCAGCTGTGCAGCGATAATTATTATTTATTATAATAACGATATGGAGATCATGACAGAGAGAGAAGGAAAGTAACAATAAGAGTCATACATACAACACATCAGGGTAACATGCTCACTTCCTCCCCCCGCCACCATGGTGGTCCGCGTGGAGATGGAGAGGGATGGGGAGGAGTTACATGATGAAGGCGAGGAGCCGAGAGTGTCTGGTGCTCAGGGTCAGCAGCGAGGGTCAGGAGTGAGGGTCACAAACATTAATTTTCCTTGTTTAAGTAGCCTAACAGGGCACATCATTTCTCTACTCACTGGTCAGGACATGCTGCAAGCAGGGGCAGTCTTAAGAGCTACAACATGATAATGGTTTAGGGATGCCTCATGACTCAGAGGAGAGGAATGTTGTAAGAAAAGACTCCAGACTCTCAGGGGTAGGTGAACAGTTCTATATAGTTCGGGGTCATAGACAATGGCTCTTGAATCCCACCCATAGGTTTCGAAAGGGAGCAGATCACTATCCTAACTTGTGTCATGCAAAGCCCTCATAAAATTGGGAGTTGAAGTGAGAATGGCTAGCACACTAAATGTTGGTAAATTGCTTGCTTAGTATTTTAGAGTATAATAATTGTGGGAAAGTTCTGTCTTCACCCTACAGTATGCAGAGCACATTAGTACATTTGTTGCCATTATCATTGTCAAAATATCCTTCTACTTAGGCCATTGGTATCTGCTCCTCATATTTCCCCTCCCTCCCCACTTTCCTCACTCACAAACCCTCGATAATTTACAAATTATCTTTATTTTGTCATATTGTACACTGTCTGATGTGTCCCTTCACCCACTTCCCTGTTGTCCATACCCTAGTACCCCAGCGAGGAAGTCATGTAAATCCTTGTAATTGGTTCACTTTTTCTACTCTACCTTCCCTCCACCCTCCTAGTATCACCACTCTTATCACCAGTCCTGAAGGGATCATCTGTCCTGAATTCGCCATGTTTCCAGCTCCTATTTGTACCGGTGTACATCCCCTGGTCTAGCCAAATTTGTGTATTGTATTTTTTTTAAACTTATAAATTGTTCATGAGGGAAGGGGGAGCAGGGAGGGAGGGGAAATATGAGGAGCTAATACCAAGGGCTAAGTAGAAAGAAAGTATTTTGAGAATGATGATGGCAACAAATAATGTGCTTTGCATACAATGGATGGTTGTATGGATTGTGATGAGTTGTATGAGCCCCCAATAAAATGACTTTAAAAAAAAATTGTTCATCGCATCGATTCCTTTGAAATGCTCTTTCTTGCAGCTCTGTTTTAGAAATAAAACAAAAGTCCTTCCCAGGTTCCATTTACATGCATTTGCTCTGTCACAATGGGGTTAGTTGTCCCCCCACCTTCCTTCCACATTTCCCTTTTAAGTAACAAGTATACACTATGAAGAAGCAGAGAATGACCATTTTCCTATTGGGGGGGGGGATGCTTTTTTGAAAAAATATGCATGAAAAACATTGTGATAACAAGTTAAATTCCTGAGACTATCCTACTGGTCTAGAAACAAGAGTGAATGAAAACTCGATATGGAAGATGAAATCAGTGATAGGCTATCTCTACACAGATATCTGATTTTACTGCTGACAACATTTGATTCACACTGAATGCAGTGTTTTACTTTCATTGATAACCAGTCAGGGTAACCATGCCAGCATATAATTTTAATTTAATTTCTAAATTTAATTTTGAGGAACTCTACATAGACATTACTAATGAGTATTCTCATATGCATGTGAAAGTTGGACACTGAATAAGGAAGACTGAAGATAAAACGGTGCGTTTGAATCGTGGTGCTGGAGAAGACTATAGAAGGTGTCAGGAGTTGCTAAAAGGACCAAACTATCTGTCTTGGAAGAATACTCCTTAGAGGGAAAGATGGCAAGACTTTGTCCTACAGAATTCAGATCTGTTGTCACGAGAGACCCGTCTTTGAAGAACCTCGTGTTTGGTAACATCAAGGAGTAGTAAAAGCGAGATCAATTGGCCCTCAAGGACATGAATTGACACAATGACTGTAAGAATGGGCTCAGACATAGGGGAAAGCACAGTAACAGGCAGTGTTTCGTCCTATTATGCCCTGGGCTCATGGGTCAGAACTGACTCAATGGCACTTTGATAGTCCGGGTAGACTAGAGGAACAAATTCAAGGACATGCATATCGATATAAGGAAAGGGTTTATATACCAAAGGAATGGGACATGGAGAAAGCATCCCAGCCCAGTCCAGTCTAAAGTCATAAGTTCAATATTATCCTATATGCCCGAAACCAGTCTATAAAATCTCCTTCCGACTCACAAAGTCACAGGTCAGTGGGTGCAGAATCCCGGTGCTGGCAGGGCACCTCACCTCCAGGACTCAGGGTCTATCAACAGCAGAAGCAACTCATCACTGGCAGAGGTCTCCACCTGGCTGCCCCAGCTTCAGAAGTCTGGCTCCATCAGGGCAAAGCTGTGTGGTCTCTCCACCGACTCCTCCAGCTTCTCGAACGCTGCCAGCTTGTCTTGTCCATGATTAATCGCCTCTGAGAACTAACTCCCAACAACTGGGGAAGATAGCGTCTCATCTTCACGTGGGAAATATCGCGAGATTTCCCAGGAGTCTTAGGTGAAAACCATGACCACATAGAGGCCTCATCGGCTACTCAGTGGCTATCTCCAGATTAACAGGCTAGATTCCACCCCTACATTTCAATCATAAAATTAACATAAGCACATGACTGCCACAGGCACCTAACAACAACTACTACTGTACTGCTGAGTGTCCAAGATCCAGAACCATTTACAGATAGGAAAAAAAGTTTTTCTGTGCATCATATCTGATCCAGATAAAATACTTGAGTAGATGATAATAATTTAATAATCCTCCTATGTTTGGGTCAAAGTACTGTCCTCGATAGATGTATAAGGGTAGAAGCATTGCCTCTAGTTCAAGCAGGTTCAGGTTTATTCCAAACAAAGCATGTTTTTGCAACCAGTAGATGACTGCAGATGTAGTCTGTCAAGACGCACTGGTCTTCAACTCCTCATTGCAGACTCCCTGCCACGGAGCTCAGAGCCCCTCAGAGCAGCCCTGTGGTTACTGCGTGCCGCTGGGTCAGTTCTAAGCCAGAGGGACCTTGTTCGCCACAGAACAAAGCAGGGCCCTCCTGCTCCATGTGTACAATGGTGCCCTTCCTGCAGCCACTCATAGCATCCAACAGGCTGGCAAAACAAAACAACATCTTTTTATTATCTTTTAAGGCAACGTAAGAGCCTAAGAGCTTCTTAAATAGCAATCTTAACAGGTTGTCTAAAAGAAAGCCCTGTCCAAAACCGGTGAATTCCAAGGGGATCTTCTGATCTAATTAAATTCAAGGTCAGCTCAGAAGGTAATGGCAAGTCGTTTGGGGGATCCCAAACTCTCTAACTCGATTTTCTTGGAGGATGCAGCATGATCATGGGGGCTTACTGTGAAAAAGTCTGCAGAAAATTGTCTTGTTGGGAAAGGGGTCAGAAAGACATTGCTTCCATTAGAACAATAAGCCTGCTCATTCACTGGGGCCAGGGCAGTTCTACGGGGAATTTTCCTGGGAAACTGTCAGGCCCACCCCACAGCCCTGACATTGGCCTGGCAGACTTAAGTTTATTCCCCAAACTCAAGAACATTTAAGATAAAGTGACCATATATTAAACAGAATACCTTTGACTGGGAATGGGGGTGGGGGTTCTTGATTAAAAATTTGGTCTATATGGAGCAACAAAAACGTTCATAGAGGCTGAGCCCTGGTGGCACAGTGGTTGTGTGTGAGACTGTGGCCCACAGAGTTGGCAGTTCAAATCCAGCAGCGGCTCTCCAGGAGCAAGGCTATGTTTCCTACTCCCACCAGGGCAGTGATGCCCCCCAAAAAATGTTCATAGAATACAAAAATAGTATTGTAATATATTTTAACTTTAAAAAGCCACGGGGCATTGTTAAATTGTTAAAAAGTGGGACGTCTGGTCAACTTAATTTAAGAGGATCATGATTTGAGTTCCTCAAGGGCACCAAAAACTTCCTTTCTGGTTGGCTGCCAGGACAAAGTCACAGGACACTTAGGGAGACACATGGAGAGGGACGGAAACAACACATATAGAAGGCATGGTCCGGGGTGAAAAGGAGAGTCGAGAAACTATAGCCTCATATTTTGATAGCTTTGTTTAATAGAAGTTTTTATGAGTTTATAAAATCATAGCCTTTTTTTCCATGAACATTTTGAATTTCCCTCCATATGAAACATCTGTATTCATCTTCTATGAGCTAAGATTGTGTATGCAAAAGTATTCCATACAGAGTGAAATACTTCATATTGCTTCTGAGTAAGTCCTCTTAGTAAATATCCCCACTTGCTTATCTTCTGCCCGTGTAGAAATTAACATTCTATGCTGAAATTAAATGAAAGAGCAAACGGTTCTGATTTTATACAGCTTTGATTGATCCAGCAAATCCTTTGGGAGCCACCCCTGGCCCCTTTCTTCAATAAAAGAGGGAAGGAGAATCCATCTCCATGTTTGCCCAGAGATAATTACTATGCGACAGAGGTCAGATGTGCCACCACCCTCCCAACTCTTTTATTGTATTCTGATACCAGCCATCCTTCCCAGTGTTTCCTAGCACTGATGGTTACCCAAAGGCCGTCTCGATCTGCGTGGCAATTACTGCCCAAAGACACTCACTTTTACTCAGCCCACAGGCTAAAAAACCCACTGCTCTGTCTTGTGGTCCTGCTTCTGCTGTGTCTTCTCTACAGAGGGATTTGGAATGAGCTCCTCTCCTGGTTCTTCTTGCTTGATGGTCCCAATTCTCTCTTCCTGCTTCCGAGATGGCTGAATTGATACCTTGCAAGATGGCCGGTGGTTTGAGGCTGTCAACTTTGCAGTTCAGTGAGTTACCCTGTACACCATACGACTCCTAGCCACAACAGTTGCAGAAAGAAAAGTCATGATAAGAGACTCAGTTGCACCATATTGATTGCTTTTTTTTTCCTTCACCAATTTCATAGTGGCAAAATATCTTTAGCATTCAAGGTCTGTTAAAAAAAATTTTAGCGGTCATGAGTACTGTCTTGGTTATCTTTTTCATATTAACCAATTGTTTCAAACTTAGCAACATTTATTATTGTCCCAAAGTACAAACCCTTACAAGTACTTATTATTTTCCAGTTCCTGTGGTTTAAAGGTGGCTTGGAGGTCTCACTTGGGGCTCTAGTGGCATTGACTTGCACTTGAGTATCCACTTCCCAGAGGGCTCACCGAGACGGCTGTTGGCAGAAAGTCTTAGTTCTGGTCATGCATCCTCTCCATAAGTTGAATCATCACAGACTGACAGGTGACTTCCTGCAGAGTGAGTGATGTAAGGGGAAAGAAGCAAGAAGGAAGCAGCAGTGTTTTTTATAACTTAGTCTCTGAAGTTGTGCACTGCCACAGAGTTGATATTCTAAGTTTTAGAAGCCTGCCGTTAAGTTCAAACCCAAAGAGGGGGATTAGGCTTTACCTCTTGCACCAAGCCATCTCAATTAACTTGAAGAGATCTATAGCACCACCGGAAGAATCAGTATGTTTTGAAGTGTTAGTCTCCTTAAAATTGGCCAGATGGTAAGAGGAATTCTTGCTATTTAAGATACCATTTTAAGATCATTATTTTCCAAACTTTCATGCACCTTCAAAACAGGAATCACCAGAGGCAGCATAGACAGTCTTTGGGAGAGAAGGAAAAAAAAAAAAGGTGGTGGGTTGTGTGTATATTTTTTTTAAAAAAAGATTGATTTAAATAGAGGAAAAAGGGAAAGTAAAAAGTTAAAAGGGAAAGACAGGGAAAATAGGAAGATGTCTGCCCCTTTCAGCTGTTGCAATGGACTAAAAGGCTGCAAAAATGCTGTGCTATTTACCTGTAAGGACGTAACTTTTTAATTGTGACAGAAAATGGTCACTGGTAAATGTTTAGGGTATTTTTCTGCACCGATTTCTGCTTCCACTAATGAACCAAGAGCAGAGGGAACAAATCGGCTACTTTGGCATCAGGTTTGCTTCCCTAGCAAATGGAACAAGGGAAGTTCTCGGAGATAAGGCCTTAAGTGGGGTGGAGGGTGGGGATCAAGTAGTTTGAGGACAAATTGAATTAAATGGTAATGGGATTGCTCACGAACTTTGAAGATCCTTCTATAACTAGGCAAGACAAGACCAGGAAGAATTTATCTAAAATGTCATACAGGGGAGACAGTCGTTTTTGCTTGTTTTGAAAGATCTCCTACCTGTATCTTATTAACCATGCAAACTGTGTGGATGATAGCAGTTATGGATCACATTGAGGAGAGCGCATGTTTCAGAACACTTCATTGCGTTCATGTGAAACTGTGCGTAGACCACGAGACAGTCACTAGGGAATAACAAGGAAACGCTGCGGGCTTTAAAAATCAGGAAAGCTGTGCATCCAGATACCAGGCTTATTCAGTCTTCACACTGAGTGGTAGAATGTGTGTCCAGTCTGGAAACTTGGACTAGAAGAAAAAGAATGTGGCATCAGGATTGAAGGAAGACTCCTTCTCAAGCTGCCACGATGTAGATGACGCCACCTCGCTCCCTGAGAGCAAAGAGGACTTGAAGCATTTACTGATGAATGTTTCAGTATGGATTACAACTCAATGTAAGGAAAACAAAAATCCTTACAAGTGGACCATTGTAGCATCTGAATAAATGCAAGAAAAGTATTGAAGGTGCTTCATTTTACTCGATCCAGTCAACCCCCTTGGAAGCTGCAGGCAAGAAATTAAACACCATATTGTATTAAGCAAATCTGCTGCAAAAACCTTCTGGAAAGTGTTAAAAAGCAGCGATGCCACCTTGGGAGTTCTAATGTGTGCAGACCCAAGCCAGGTCATTCTCGTTTGCCTCGTGCATGTGCAAGCCGGGCAGTGAGTAAGGAAGAATGCAGAAGGACTCATGCCTTTGAACCACAGTGCTGCTGGTGAATATTGGCAATATGGCCAACTGCCCGAAGAACGAACAAATCTTCTTTTCTGTCAGAATACTATGACTTCATCTTATATTTGGACACGTTATCAGAAGAGACCAGTCCCTGGAGAAGGATATCATACTTGGTAAAGAAGAACAGCCCAAAAGACAAAAGACCCACAGTGAGATGGATAAGCCACCTTGACTGTTACAATGGGCCTAAACCACTGGAAACCTTAATAACCACTGTAAAGATGGCACAGAAATTGGCAGTCTTTCCTTCCATCATTATGAGTTGGAACCGACTCCCTGGCACTTCAGCACAATGAGAACTTGGGTGGGTCCACAGCATAAATGCTGAACCATGGTCTCTTTCATCCCAGACTGTGTGGTTCTAACCAGAGTCCCATAGTTTGGCACTTACTAAATTTTGATTATTAAATTTCATGTGTATTCATACAGATGGCATATACCCACTCCTCACTTAGTGATATGCCTAGATTCCAAAGACCACATTATTCAATAAAAAGGGAGGGTGACACTATCAGTATATAAATGCTCCATTAAATCATTCCGAAACTGCCAGAATGCATCCTTATATAACTGCCAAACCACTAAGAATCATGGCCCAGCAAGTTTACCCTGACAACTTAGCACTTGTTACTAGGAGACATATGTAGTTGTGTATAAATTAGTAGGGTGATAGAATTTTTTACTTCTGCTGTGAATGTGAAACATCAGATGAGCTGGTCGCTAAGTGAGGAGTCAACATACTGAATCCTTAGGAAGAGAAGCTGGTGAGGAGTTGGCTGTCGGTAGTCTAGAAGAGAGGTGAACCAGGAACAAAAGAACAAGGAGAATGGATTGTTAAATTTCTGTTTGAGAGGCTAAGCAATTGATTGGGTGTAAGAGCGGGAAGAGTAGAATTCTTTCTAGTCTGTGTGTTGGGTTTTACTGGAGAGGGCTATCATATTTAACGGAAACTGGGAACAAAACAATTCTCTTGTACTTTGAATACTTGTTTCACTATAGGAGTATCTCTCTCTCTCTCTCTCTCTCTCTCTCTCTCTCTCTCTCTCTCTCTCTCTCTCAAATCTCCACAACTACCTCTTTGTCCTCATCCATGGGAGAAAGACTGGGCTTTTTAGTCCCTTAAAGAGTGACCGTCTCAGAAGCGCACCTTGCCCTGTAGGGTCACTATGCCTTGGCGTTGACCCGATGGCAGGAAGTTCACTTCTCTCTTAGCTGATGACCTTGTTGTTTTCATAAAAGCTAAAACAACGCAATAAGACAAGTACTTCCCTGATCACTGTCGCTGGGACTGTCCCTCTAAGTCCACACACCCTGACTTCCCTTTCTTGTCCAGGCATGAGGTGTCATGTCTGGACCAGCGAAGGTTAGCTTCCTGTCTGTGTATCAGGTCTCACCCCATCTCATTTGTTCAAGGACATAGCTCAGCAGTACTTCCCCTCTCTGTCCATCATCAGCAAAAGTTCTTCTCTGCTACGTTGGTTCATCAACGTACAGATAAGCCCGTATTCTTACCATAAAAACAAATATAAAATGGGTTATCTTATTTAATTGGCCCAACAACACGCTTAGTGCATCTATTCTAACCTCCCCATTGTTGTGTTATTCTTGGGATCTTGAAAGCTCACAAGTGTGGGATGAAGACAGAACTTTTCCACTATTACTATGCTCCAAATATTAAGCAGACTATTCACCAGCGTTGGTTATGGAAGTTGAGTTAGCTTTTCTCCCTGAAATTCCCAATTACTTAAGGCCTTTGTGTTGTCTAAGTACTAGCTAACTCCCCTGCTGTCAGGATAATGGCTCGCTTCCCTTGAAGCCTTTGGGCTGGATTCCAGAGCCTTGGTTAATAGCCCCTAGCCTGATAGAAATGTTTATCTACCTCCACAGGTTAAGGTCTGGCCTTTTCACTCCCCTCTTCACATAGTCACTAGACATTCCTAAGAGCACTCCCCTTATCATCTTACAACCCTTAAGACAGCCCTCTCCTGTGATGTATGTCCTTGCCTGTAATTAGGGGCCTGGCTTGGCTCCAGAGGGTATATAGGGATGGGACATAGGATGGGAGGGTAAGCCTGCTTCACTCCAGCCTCCCTCCCTCCAGACTGCTGCTCTCTTGCCTCTCTCTCCATGTGGACCATCTAGTGGGGTGGAGGTGAGCATGTACCATGAAAGGAGATATATATATATATATATATATATGTGTGTGTGTGTGTGTGTGTGTGTGTGTGTGTGTAACTTCTAAAGTTCTTCTCTCTCTCATCATCTCTACATCGGTGTTATAATAAATAATAATTATCGCTGCACAACTGCCTGTTGAACCCTTGCTCTGAGTATGTCAGAGGACTGGCCACCTTCTGATACACAAACAGCCGTCTGAAGCACACCAGTTGGTCTCTACTTGTCTGGAGCAACAAAGGGAAAATAGAAGAAGAGAAAGGAATGTGTGTCTAATTCACACCAAGAAGGACCGCCTCCTTTGCCACAGGACCAAAAGTCAGCATTTTGATCAAAGATTTTATAAGCGAGTCCTGTTCAAAAAGAGGAAAATACTGAACAAAATTTCAAATTCTCACAGACTCCAAACTTCCTGGAGCCATGCAGAGTGAATGAACCCCAGAAACTAATGTCCTGAGATGATCTCTAAACCTTAAGTCAGAAGTATTCCCTGGAATTGTCTTAAGATCAAACAGTAGTTTAGCGTCAGTAGTAAGAGAAGGCGAGAATAGTCGCCGAACTTGAAGATTCTGATCCGTGTCACTTAACCATACATGTAGAAAATGTTGAACTGGTGCATGTGTTGCGCTATATGCTCTCGATAATAACAACAGCAACAACAACAACATAATAATTAAATGAATGGGATCGTAAAATTCAATAAACAACCGGGCAAATAAAAAACACATAAAGAAATCGTTCATCAAAATGTTTGAGTTGTGTTCTGAGTGGGAGAATTTTGGCTGATTGTTTTTACACAGTCTTGAATGAAAATAATCTACATTTATACTTCAAAAGTAAAACACCCTGTGGGGCACTTCGCCTTTCAGGAATCACCACATTTCTCTTAGGGCCACGAGGGCAACACTTTTTGATAGTGTTGTCCACTACGATTGCCTTACCGTGTCCTTCTCTTCTCCCTTGCACATAGACCACGCCGGGATGCTTCCCCTCACAGCTTACCCGCTCTCCTCCTTCAAGCTGTCATTGTCTAGTGCACCTCTGTGTCAGTCTGCGGACACTGGAGAAACAAATCCAGGGAGACACTCGTATGTGTGAAAGAGAATGTTATATCAAAGAGCAGTTGTACATTAAGGAAACCTCCCAGCCCACTCCAGGTCAAGTCCATAGCTCTAAT